>CAJNOQ010000840.1:0-40205 GCA_905250885.1 Didymodactylos carnosus
ATGATGTTGTTGATAGATTTAATAATAAATGTTGCTGTGCGTGAGATGTGTTGATAATAGAATGATTTTTGTCAATTGGAAGCAATATGTTAGCATTATTACTATAGTGATTATTCATTATCATTGAATTTGCTGTCATAATTTTCTTTAACCTAAAAAATATATTATGGTATTAAAACCCATTTATATCTCTTGTGTTAGTACTCCTCTACTATAAACTATGAGCTCATTTCATACAAGATCCTTAGCTGTTGTACAGATGAACTCAAAAGTGGGTAGGATATGAGAAATAGCCAGTTTTGAAGATTGATATTGTCGTCCGATGATCTCGAGATTTTGGCGTTCATATACCAGTCATCAATACTTCATATACAATCAGATCTTTAAAAGATCTGAGCGGACTTTAGAGGACTTGACGGACTTACGGAGACTTTATCGGACTTTAAGAGATCTGAGAGAATTTAAAATCCGCTCAAGTCTATAAAGTTCACAGTTTCTCCCTTTCAGCAAACACAACTACTACTATATCGTTGTCCGCTAAGAATTTTTAAGCGGAAAACGGCTCTGCTTAGAATCACAGAACAGCGTTACCATTGGTTACTTGTTTTGTGTTAAAAATGATGGGTATATTACTTGGTGTTTCGCCGACTACAGTATTCAGCACATATTGTTTTGTATTACTGAGCATTGCTTACCGTTAGACGTCGCTGAACATATTCGCATATTTTTGATTTCATTGTATTTTCTAAGCTTAACATTTCATAAATTAATATCGTTAATTGTTGACGTAATTTTGAACAACTATTACAAGGTAAATTTGCCGTTGTGGTCAATACTTGTGCTAAATAGGGTGTGGTACCTGATGCCAGATTAGCAGCAGTTGAAGCTGGTAATTGCCGGGTGATGTAGCGACGACACGAATGGCTGGATCACTGCCGATACTAATTAATGCAACACGCTTGAATTCTATGATGAATTGGTTAAAACTATCGTATCTGAATGAAAAAATAACACTATGTGAAACTTTATGATGCCTGGTCTCAAAGTTCATTTAAGGCCATATATTCAGCCATTAACATAATCATATGCATATTTGTTGACCCCATTCTTAATGTACATACCTCTTCTATGCTCACAAGACAGAGAATTTTGTGCTTTACAAAACCATGTATAATCAGATATATGATATTTCAATTTTTTCAATTTTTATTTCCAATTGACAAAAATCATTCTATTATCAACACATCTCACGCACAGCAACATTTATTATTAAATCTATCAACAACATCATCCCAAATGTCCTCATCCTTTAACCTTCGTATACAATCTATCGAAATGCATGCTCATAATACTACAAGTGGTACAAATAATGAATCTATCAACACGTTTGAACAAACTTTCTCCGATATTACCCCAAATAAAAATAGCAAAACTGAAGGGATCCTCTAGCATCTAGCTCAAGAATTTATTCCTTCTACAAGTGTATACAATAATAATGAAAACGGCATATTTGTTGACCTCATTCTTAATGTGCATACCTTTTCTATGCTCACAAGACAGAGAATTTTGTGCTTTACAAAACCATGTATAATCAGATATATGATATTTCAATTTTTTGAAAGGTTGGATGAATCTGTATGTTGAAAACGGTATCAGTGACAAATGTACACTCACTTGATGCTTATTAGCGAGAAGATTTATTGATCGAATCTTACGATGTTGAGCAAACGTCTGTTTTCCTCCTCCTTCTTCATATTTTTTTATCCACCGGATATTAGTGATGTGACAAGTGAATGATAGTAACTAAAATAAAAAATAAAACAAAATTTACAACAACTATATCTATAAACAAAAATAAAGGGGTACAACTTACAATAACTAACTCTAAATCTAAAATTAAAAATAAAATACAAAAAACATAAAATCGTAGTGAAATAGGAATTAAACCTACATTATATGAATCAAAACCACATTCAAAAACAGTAGATTATCCTTACTATAATAAAACTTTATTATACCCAATTCAAATAAAATAAACAAAACTAAAGGCAAAACAATAGATACAACAAAATACAATATAAAATTCACATTAATTACTCCATCAATAAATAAAGACAAATAAAAACAATCAAATCACATCAACAAAATGTCAATATCAAGCAGAAAATTCAAACCCATAATGTACTCACGACTCTATAGATAAAGTTACTATTCTTACTACTCTGGCTAAAATTACAAAACAACCTAATAATACATGAAAACTTGTAGCTAAAAAAAACACTCCCATAACCCCTTGTCATAAAATTAAATGAAGCCTCAGAATATTCACCTACTTGAACTAATAAAAAATAAACTCCTAAAATTAATGTAATTGACAATCTAATAATACTCTTTAATCAACTCAAAATACTAAAATGAGCCCATATAATAGTAACCTCTAAAGATAAAAGAATTAAGGTATTTAATAAAGTAACCATAAAAGAATTAATTCTAACAATTCCCTTAGGAGGTCAACCTGCCCCTCCCCTAATTCTATATCTACAAGAGTCCTTGTTATGTTGCAGCCAAAGTGCGCACAAAAATCTCCAAAAATAACAAAGATTTTCCAAAAACACTTACAAGGGTATAAAAAGTTCCTGAATTACCCCACTTTACTCTGTCATTTGTGCTTTTTTCCTCATAACGCATGGGTGACATATGTGTATATTTACATTATCATTAAATAAAATAAGAATTCAACATGGAAAGACTAATTTGCATCGCGTTTTCTTTGTCAGTTTTTAAGTGCATTCGACAAACTTTATATAAAATAATAATAGCAAAAATGATCTATAATTTTCAAATGAACAATTGAATAGGGAGTGTCAGCAGAAAAATCCATATTCGACTCACAAGAAGCATACTCGTGTTAAAACACATGTCAAGAACTAAGACACGTGGTATACGATCAGATGCCAAGTACAAAAATGAACAGATCATACTTCTATTCAGAAAAATTCTTGATAATGTACAAGAGTATTAGTGAACTTATTCTGAGAAAAAAATGATATTTTCTCTAATTGCCATTAGTACACCACAACCTCGATTATCTCAATCATGATGATACACATTAGATCCTAAGAGATGATAAGGAATAATTTCACCGAGTCTTAAGACTCGGTGAAATTGTCCCATCTCCATGAACGAGACAATTGTCTCGTTCATGGAGATGACATCGCATTCAGGATACAATGATAATAATTCTTCTTTATATTGTCGAACTGAATTAATATTGATATTAATATTTCATATTATTAGTATACATTATCATTTAACAAAATAAGAATTCAACATGGAAAGACTAATTTGCATCGCGTTTTCTTTGTCAGTTTTTAAGTGCATTCGACAAACTTTATATAAAATAATAATAGCAAAAATGATCTATAATTTTCAAACGAACAATCGAATAGGGAGTGTCAGCAAAAAAATCCATATTCGACTCACAAGAAGCATACTCGTGTTAAAACACATGTCAAGTCCAACAACAACACCGGCTCCAAAACCAAAGAGACCATGTACTTTTGCACCTTTTGACGGCTTCTTGTACAAATCTTGAACACCGTCTTTCAAATCGTGCCATGCAACCAGCCCACCAGCCTTATCTACAGATACAATATCCGTGACAATGGGACGCGGTCGCGAAATATGGTAAGGATCGTACAACGAGGAAAGTTTGCTGAGAGTATCAGTCACCTCGCTATATAAACAAAATATACCAACAGACGTGTGAAAAAGTGATTTGCCAATGCTTTTTGTAAGTCCTTTTCCTGCTTCCATTGAACCTGTTGTTACATCCAAAGCTTGCATTCTACGCCTTCTTAAATCCATCAACCGATTCAATAACCAAACTTGAAAATGCTTTTGTTCCATGTTTATAAATCCCGTATGAAAGTAAATGACCTTGATCATCACGAATTTCCCACATTTTAACATGATAACCGTAAGTTCTGATTCTTGGATGGCTGTAACTGCCACGAGGACTTGTACAGCTTAAAGAGAGATTTTCAGATCGTATTCAGGAAGGTAGAATGACGCGGGGAAACTTGGTTCTAGATCACTTATCATTTTGTCCAACGGAAGCTGAATATAAAATGACCGAACAGTTGCAGCAACACCATATTCTTTTTTCATTTGTTCTGATAAATACAGAGCAGCCTATTGAGTTTCTGGTTCGAGAGCAAAACGAAATGCATCAGCCAACTTAGGTTCTTCTAAATTTTTGCCATGTTGAGGAGCTGGGCCGGTACTAATCTTGTGAATCATGGCGTCCAGTCTAGACGTATGTGGATTTGTTCGAATCCTGGCAATTTATCCCATTTATTTTATTGCATAATAAGAGGCGGTTCTATGACAAACTGAATTACTCTTGAATAAATCATCATTTTCAGAGCTTTATAAGACGTGGTGGGTGGGCAAGTACGTTAGTGCCGATAGACGCCACAGCAGAAATCAAACCATCAACACCACGTCAACAATTTCTATGCAGCTAACTGGCCTTAGTTTAAACTGGAAGTAAATTCCAGCCTAAAGACACATCCACCGAAGGAGGTAAGCAGCATCCGAGAAATAGAAACCTATTCAAAATTTATCACTAATGCTATCGATGATGCATGCTAAATAGCAATACCTAAAACAAACAGCGGTCTACGATCCTATAAACCAAGCAAAGTAACCCTAGATTTATTAAAACAGAAACATCATTACTCTAGAAGACGGAAAACAACACACACTGAATCAGGTAAACAACACTATTACCGTTATTGGGAACTAGCTGCAAACTCAATCGGAAATGATAAAACTAACTCATTCAAAAAGCTAATAGTATCTCTAACAAAAAATAAGATGAACGGTACTCAGGTATGGTCAGCGGTGAAAAGATATCACAACAAAAGAGTAAAACAACAATTTGGTGTCATCCACTACCAAAACCAAATGGTAACAACTGATCATCAAAAAGCAAAAGTCTTCGCTAATTATTTTGTACAAGCGGTCTACCACACAACAAACCTAACACTATCAGTTTTCACCATTTCGTCACGCGATTAGCCAATAACCATAGACTGAAACATCGGTAGTACAAGCAACAATCATTTCCTCCAATAATAAAAAAAGAGATTGAAAAGATTTTGAATGATTAAGAAATACATCACCTGGCCCTGACAATATACATAATCGTTATTTAAAAAATTATACACAACTGTTGACTCAACACCTTCTATGTTTATTCAACGGTGGTATAAAACTGGGATATTTGCCAGAATCATGGCGAATAGCCCATATCATCCTGCTATGCAAACGAGAAAAAAACGCCCAATCAACCATCAAGTTACCAGCCGATCACTTTACTAAGCTGTATTGGTAAATTACTCGAAAGTATAGTCAAATGCCGCCTGGAAAAATTTCTAAACGAAAACAATATCTTGTCGTGGTACCAGACCGGATTAGAAACTCTAAAGGTACCATCAACAACAGACTAGAAAGTTACTCCAGAAAGAATTTAGATGAAAACAGACAGCAGTATATTTTTATGTGAAACAGGCATTCGATTCAGTATGGGTAGACGGCCTCATTTACAAGCTATCAAACTTTAAAATCCCAACATATTTATTCTTCTGGATAATCGGATTTCTTCACCATCGGACAGCTCACATAAAACTAGAAAATATTTTGTCTAGAAAGTTCGTTCTCAAAAAGCGACACACTTCAAGGTGTTCCACTGAGTCCTCTTCGCTACTTCACGTACACGGCAGATTCAGTGAACACTACAACATACAGAGAAAGGTTTGTTCACGGATGATATGCCCTTCTGGACAACCAGCAACAGTCCTATCAATTTACAAAAATGTCTACAGGAGTCAAAAGATGAATTTCAAAAGTTGTGTTACTGGTGGAAACTGGACCTTCAACTGACAAAAATAGAGTTTATCCACTTTACTCATCATCCATGAAAATATAAAAATAAAATTCAGCTAAGAACCGGCAAACGTGACAATCACAACTCTAACAAAAGTTGAATATCTCGGCGTAATTTTTGACCATTATGTGCAACATGTAAACGAAAAAATCACCAACAGACGTAGTTTGATAAGATTTCTAATTAAATCCATATCAGATGTCAACAGCAGAATTATTTTGAATCTGTACAAAGGTTTAATACGGTCCATAATCTCCTATAGTGCACCGATTATCCTTACCCTAGAAGATAAACACCTACAACAATTACAAATCATACAAAATAAATCTATAAAGACGGCACTTTTATTACCCTGCTACACCTCTACCACTTATATACCTCAAGTTGCCAAAATCCTTTATTTTAGAGAATTTTGTGAGAAACTAATAAGAAATGCACTACGAAGAGCAAGAGCTAATCAAGAAAATCTACTAGCAACGTTATTAGAAGAAATCATAGAATCTACCGCTCAAACAATAATATCATAAATATTAAAACTATGCACTTTGAAAGAATGATGTAAAAATTAGTTTTTTTCGGGCAAAAGACTACTTGTCAGCACTCTTTTTGTCTCCAGGCTTTTTAAATAAAGCCGATGATTCTTCCTCAATCAAAAAAGTACTTAGAAAAAATAACGATCATACCTCTCTTCATTTATAAATGAAGAGAGGTATGAAAGAAAAGAATTCGATAACAAAAAAGCTTCTTTTTTTATCGAATTCTTTTCTTTAATCAAGGTAAAAATAAACAAAAAATATCGTTACACTAATAATCAGTACTACATTATCATGTCATAACCCCAGGACGATGATTACGACGGTCGTAATACGTCAAATTACGACGTCGTATTTTGACGTTTACAACAGTATTTCGTTATAATCGGACCTGTTTCGTGGAGAAGTACTACGATGATCGAAATACTGTCATCGTATTTTGTCGTATGTCATCATAAACTACTCACTTTAAAACATATAGAAGAAAATTTTGAAAATCAGACAACGTTACCTCCTGCCAGGTCAAAGATTCACGGCCGTATACTACAGTATTTCGTCGTATTTTGACGTAAATCCGGCCAACGTATTACGTCCACCGTAAAAGACGTTGTTTAAGTTGAAATACGACGAAAACAACGGCTGGCGTAATACGTTGGCTGGATTTACGTCAAAATACAACGAAATACCGTAGTACACGTCAATTACGTCGTCATAATTTGACGAATACGACAGTCGTAATCATGGACCTGGGTGCGCACAATTTTTATACCAAACGTTTTTTCCACCATGCACCGTTTTTGAAGACATCCTCTGAAGATCCCAAAGGAACTGGAGTATTCCTAACCGATTCGCCATGATAGGCTATCTATATTCTATAAGTTTTATTATCTGAGATGACTTTTTTGTGTTATCGAAACCGACTGCTTCCTAGCGACATCTATCGTCCAACTACACGCAAACGTTTGCTTAGCTTTTCTTTTCCCTGCATCAGTAGATGTTGTAACGATCTCTTTCAATATATTCTCTATCATGGTTAAAAAGAATTCTGTATTTTTCTTTCTTGTGATTGGGTTATCCATCGAATATGTAACAACCATTTTCCGCACACACAGACAGATAGACTACTATTTTATAATTCCGTACACTAAAGTCAAGGGAATTACAATATACTGCTGAATATCTTTTTGACTTTTTCATACGACAAGTACCCAGACAGTGGCGCATGATTGAACGATCGAATTGGGATGGTATAAAAGAACGCATGGAATAATTTTGATACCTTAACGCATATTAGTATTTAACGAGTTTTCATGCGTTCAGGTTTGATCAATTCAAGCGTTAATATATCCCTAATCCACGTAAATAAGTTTAATGCGAATTAAAGGTTGCTTTTGACGGGTTTGAACAAGTGTAAATATCTAACGCGTTCTAACTTCTCTAAACGTGTTCAAACGCGTTAAAATAAAAGTTATAATATACTTTAATTATTCTGCAAACTAACGAGTTCAAACGTGCAAAATTATCAGATTTAACCAGTTCGAATCCGTGAATTTATGGAAAAGCAATGACGAGTTAAAATGATTATTTTTCAATTACCGTTTTGTTTTGCGTGACAAACTCTTTTCCTCCCAGATATACCGTACATCGAACACTTTACAGTTAAGAGGAGCGTTACCACGCGCTACAAGTTCTCGCTCGTTAATATGGAACATTTAACGTGTTATCGTTTTAAAATTTTGGTGAATAACGAGTTTGAACGTAGTTTTCATATTTATTTGCTAAAATCGTCTTTGTACGTGTTAAAATTAATTTTTAGACATCTCTGTTCCTTCATAATTTTGAGAAATAATATGCGTGTGCATGCATTCAATAGCACTTAATTTCTGTGCATGCATTAAATTTATTTATTTTTTAACCCATGCTAACTTGCGTTAGAATATCAAAATTGTTTTACGGGAAGTGTTAAAATTGCTGTGTGAACGAAGAAAATAAATTAACTGCTCATTTCTGTTAATCAACGTTCTCGTATTTATCACATCGAGAGAAAATTCAGATTTGCCTACCTTGTGAAGATCGTCAATAGTTTGATAAAGACAGACAGATAATCAGTAAAAAGGTGACCGCCAAATACGTTGAGCGGTAGAAGAGGTGTTCTTAAAGGTGATATAAATAAAAAGATTAGAATGTGTTTCACGAAGAAAAAAAAGGAACGTTGTCAGGACTCACTATCGTCCTCTCTGAAATAAATGCTTTTTATTTTTAAGATCAATATTAAATAACCAACTTCTATTCAGATTAGTCTATGCGTATTAACGGTTACTGCTTAATTAAATCATGTCAGTTCTACCGACATACCGATCCAATTCAACAACATTCGCACGACAGAGTGTAGTGATAACCTCAGCATCGGATAAAAATCATATGAAGACCTGTTTCACTGCACCAATACCACCGTTACCGCGACTAATCAATCATTCGTCTGCAACGCAAGATTGTCGTTCACAATTGCATAATTCTCAAACTCCGCTAACAACATCTCTCTCATCGATACCTTCAAATGGCTCAATATCAAAGCAGCGTTCCGTAACATCTTCAGAAGCATATTTACAATCGACTAATAACGTTGAAGCAGAAGAAGAAAAAAATCCCAAATTATATGTGCATAGTAATCCTCCACGAGTGTTGCATCATGCACAACAGCAACAAAGCAAATATTTGTCATCTCGGACACGAATTCGTGTATCATCCGCGCCGGAGGAGAATAGTCCTCGACTGTCTCCACCATCATCTGCACCCTCTCAAAAACCTTCGTCAGCAAACGCAAACGTACAGCAGCAACAACAACAAAAAGGCAATACTACAGTATTTAGTTATCATCGTCAAAAAATTTCTGCAACAAAAACGGAAGAAAATCATTTTTACAGCGACAATCAAGAGCAACTGAGTACAACTCACCGATATCATCTAGTTGAAGTAGATAAAAAACACCAACAAGCAGAACTTTCACAACAAACCCGTTCAAAAGTACCGGTTGCTGTTCAAAAACGTCGAATGCTAATACTACTTCCACCAAAGCCAGTACTAAATTCCCATCTTTCATTGACTCAACAGGATGAAAAGGAACATCTATTGACAATGCCAAATACTTGTAATATAGGAGATTCATCGAACATGATTAAAAAAAGTACACAATCATCAAATTTAGGATTACATATAGAACAAAAATTACTCCTAGCTCAAAAACCATTAGTTAATACCAATACAGGTAAATTGAAGGCTTTTTATATTCATTTCAACTGGGGTTCAGCAGCTAATAAAAAAGGATATGTATTGATACAGTGTAGTAATAGATTCTAGTTAGATTCAGTGAATTTGAATGAGAAATGATGGTATACACTACGTTTCTGTTCTGCAATGTATTTTTTATTTCTTGATAACTATCTATATTTAGCATAAGTTAACTTCAATGTTGACATACTTCCTTTATTGATGTATATACTACGAATATTTTTTTCTTTTCTATGTTCCAGTTTCAAATTTGAAATCTTCCTCCACATCTTCTAAAATACAGCCAGCCTCATTTGAAATTAATCAGAATGAGAAGCATACACTTGAAGAACAACAACAGAAGATGAACAATGTCGGCGAATTTGAACTGGAATCGAAAGCGCTGTTTATGGATTCAGATGGAATGGACGCAATGCTCAATTATATTAATAGGTCAGATGGAGATGAACAAGAACAATTGATTAATATTGATCCTCTATTAGAGACAACACCAAAACCTGAAAATCAAATGCAATCACCGAGACGTCAACAAACAAAACGTTCAAATTTAACAAAATACGAGTATACCGTTGTAAATTCACTTGATAACACAACAACATTACGAGTATCACCTGGATCAAGCTTGCGACCATATCGAGATGAAATGGCAATATTAAGGTCAAATACAAAAGCATCACAACTGCTATCATCGATTGTTACAGATTGTGGAAGTCAAAGCGATAATAGTGGTAGTCCGCTAGAGAATGAACAAGATGATGATGAAGAAGAGCAGGTTGCACTTTGTTATGATGAAATATTGAGTTGTTATTATGATCCAAATACACAAATTTACTATGAATTACAATCAGCGTAGATGAAAATTCCTTGTTCTCAAGTCATCATACTCAAAAATGTGGTTTCAAAGTGCTTCGCCTTTTATGTCGTCGAGTTTCATTATAATTCTGCAATTATGTGTCTGCCTCTATTATCCATTTCTAAACATTTACTGAGTGCCACTTTTTAGTATCGATATACTTATATAGTGTAATCCGCGGGTCGGACTTTTTCATGCATTTGTTTCTATATACAACAGATAGTTTTGTTTCTTTTACTTATTACTTTTTCAAATTCTATTTTGTTTGTTTACTGTCCGTCCAGTTATATACATGATGGTTATGGAACAGTCTAACTTTTTCCTTTTTAGCTGTGATATATTTTTATATGTTATTTTTGCGAATATGGCGTTAGTCATTTTTAAAATTCCCATATTACTGAAGATATATAGTCTTTTTTGCTCCTTGTTCTGAGAAATCGGATAAGTTAGTATATTTTATTTTCTATTATAAATGTGTGGTGTAACGTGTGCGTGTTTTATTTATCAAACAAATACAACTTATGTCATTATTAAGTTCTAATGAATAAAAGATATGAGTCGAAGATATGAGTTCGCTATTATTGTATTTGGTAAACGCTGATATCGTATACTCAACGTTAATGCTTTTTTACATCAGTAATATGCCGGCTTTTGGTGATATTTGACCAGAGTAATCATCAATACAATCAATCTCATTAGTAAGTTTTAATGGAGTAAATGTATCTGAGAAATCAGATACTCAAATGAATAGTGTCTTACCAAGAAATCAGCATATGAGCACGAGTATATTCACAAACATTTTATATTATTATTGGAATTGTCGAATTGCTGGGATGAGAATTTTTTCGCAGAACACTTTTCCTTGGAAAGAATATATGGAATTCGTTTATATATTATAATCCCATATTGATAGCCTAATAAGTATCGTGCCGGTAATATCTTTTGTTATCATTGCATCTGTTGCCGGTTAATAAATACATACCTGAAACAACGTGAAAAGAAAATCGGAAGAAAGAGAATATTACTGGAGGTGAAGAAATAGCGTATTCATTGAAATTGCGCTGGTACCATCGATTATCAGTATCAAATGTCGTCGAGGTTCATCATTTACAGACAAAAAATAGCGCTATTTATGAGTCGAAGCTATTATTGTGTTTGGTAAACGCTGATATCTACACTCAACGTTACTGCTTGTTTACATCAATAATATACCGGTTTTTAGTGATATTTGACCAGATTAATCTTTTTATAAAAAAGAACAACAACAAACCGGTTCCTAACCAGAATTTTTTCTAAAAAGAACAATGTGACTACAAAACAAAAAAATTTCGTTTAAACAGAGTTGAAATTGAAAAATGACTTAAATGAGCGGATGAGAATTTTGACATCCACGTTGTTATTTTTTAACATGGCATGACTGAAACGGAAAAGCAGTGGCAAAAAAAACAACACTACTAAATAAGAAAATATAATTACATTTAAAAAAAGGAGAGATACGAACATATTTGATCTGATTTCAAATTACAAACATAGAAGGGATTACTACCGATTACAACAACAACAAAGTGAATAGCTACGCTATCTTTAATGAAAATAGGTATGAGAAGTAATCTGCGCAACAATAAATGACAAGAGCAATGAAACGTCAAGCAAAATATCAATTTATTTTCCTCTTATAGAGATAATTATTGTTTGTATTGTATTTTATTCTTGATGTGTGTAGATGCAATGAAATAAAGTTTAATATAGCTGTCCAGTTATTGGTACATAAATAAATAATGCCCAAATAAATAGCAATAAATGATGCTAAAACTAAATCGAATATAGCCGGTTTAACACGATAAACATAGAGTAATCGTGCTTCATCATCACCGTCATAAAATATAAATTCTGGATCTTTTCTAAAATAAAATAAAAAAGACAAGCTAATTAATTTGAACGATAACTATAAGACGTGTAGCAACAGCAACAGATCGAGGAACAATTTATATATGATTTACGCTTCACTGATAAGCCAGTTGGTGATCGAATTTTAGTACTGCTAGGAATTATGAATGAGTTCATTTATAATGTCATCGTCTTCCTTCCATTTTCTCGTGATTCTACTCAGTTGCTACTTCTCATTTCTCATGCTAACAAGAAACTGGCATTATCTACTCTCGTCATCCATAAACGAACGTTTTATAACTTCCAAAGGTCAAGAAATGAGCTCAGCAATATTTGACAACGTTACATACATCCTAACTGATTTTTACTGCGTTTCAATACTCTTACTTGCTATGTGATCTAACTGGTACTTTTTGTACATTTTGTAAATAATTTTGTGCATATTGCTCTAATGCAATTAAAACTGGATGCTGTTTAGTTAATAATGATTGTGCACGCGAACGAGAAGTTAAAAAATTTAACCATATTTTCAAAAATTGTTGATCATATGTTGATTGCTGCTGTGACATAATATATTTATGATCAATAACGGACATATTCAAATCCGTTGTATTATATAATAAACGTATTAATGCATCACTAATATAATGAAAATTTTTATCAATAGATGATAAATGAACATCTTCTTTAAAATCACTTATAGTTGAATGTTGACACGTTTTTGATGTATTTAAATGTGAAATTGTGAAGGCAGGCATTTTTGACCATGAATATTTTTCATGTTCCCATGCAACAAATTCACTTGTTTTCAGTATCTTTTTATGTATTTGATCAAAATATAATGGACCATAAACAGATTTTTCACTTAACCTCGTTAATAAATCTCGTAGAATACCAGCCTATTTAATAATCAGTTAAATAACAGTAGAAAGATGAAAAAAATAGCACTCACTGATTGTGTATCTCGAGGTGGTTTTGAGACGTGCATATATAATTGATTCGATTGACCTAATGCATCTAAATAGATAAATAGACATTCAAAACAAGGTACTAGCACTAAACGTAATGATATACAATGCGTACCTAAACAAATAACAACATTAATATCGTTTTGTAACTGCTGTTGTTGTTGTTGATCATGATAATCATCGATCCATCGTTTACTACCTTGATAATTCAATTTGCCACCAGCAGAAAACAAAAATAATAAATTATATTTTGCCCGTGTTGTTTGTTTGGCATATAATTTTGAGAATAGACGTATTAATTTCAATAAGACTAGTAGACCACTTGCATTCGAATCTGCACCATACGATAAACCTGTGGCTATCCCTGATGCATCATAATGTGCTACAAATAATATTTTTGGTAAACGTTCTTCAATTCCATGACCAGTAAGTTTTCCTTGTATGTTATACATAACATTGTCCTGTCGCTGATGATACTGTCCTTGTGCTATGGAAAATTGATAACCATCAGCTGTTACTTTATCATAGAGAACGGCAAATGCTGAATCTTTTTGTGAATCACGTCTTGATTCAATTGATCTATACAAATCAATTGTTTGTTGTGTTTCCTGTAGAAAATAAACGGGTATTTGAACGGATTCATAAAGTAATATTTGTTCTAACTCGCACAATTGTTGTTTTTGTTCATCCTGCCAACGAGATGACATATTTGGTATTAATATAAATAATCCATTAATTCCATTTGATATCAATTGTCGAAAACGTTCAATGGTTATTTTATTCAGATGTATCAACACCGTTTTACGATAAATATTTGGTTGAGACCATATTCGAACTTCAGATGACAAATAGGCTTGACGACTACCAAATGCTTGTCCGTATAAATCAAACTGTTGCATACGATGAACTTTAAATTCTTGTGTACCATCAACAAAGCCAAATGGACGAAGATAAGATGGTGATAGGATACAGATGATTGGTATCCAATATAAGAGAAAACCAGTTAATGTTGTTGTACGAAAAAACAAAATATCAAATAAATTATTGAAATCTGTATCGTACAACATCATAATAATATGTTCGATGTAATCTGACACAAGTACTTATAGCTTATGTATCTAATCTATAATACAAAAATCCAAGAATAGGTAAACAATGATTAAAACACAGGTGTCTGATTCATTGCTATGCAGGTCTAATTGTGAAAGCAGATTTTCGTTATGTACAGTAACAGTTAATCAAATCCTAACTAAGTTTTTTTGATACCAAAAATTTCTTTTGAACGCAATAGATAATGGTTAAAGCGTTCAAAAGAAATGCTTAGTATAAGAAAATTCAATGTAGATATTAGAGAAAGTTTGATTTGCACTTAACTTAAATGCTTACGTTACAACAAAAGCAAACAGGTATTACTAATTCTGGTAACTACTAATTCCCTGCTAATATAACAAGAAGAATCACTCAATTTCTTCCTGCTTGAAGAGGCACCGGGCCTTAGCATGCCATTTATCTCTGATATAAAGTTAACGAGTGAAACACCAAAATTAGACATTTTCTACAGCTGACAAACATGTGTTTCATTTGATTAATACTAGACTAATTTGATCTTGTCTCAGAAGAAACATCATACACTGACTAAAAATCCAATATCTGTGCACTTTTACATTTGATCAAAAATAATGAATATGTAAGAAATAATATTTATTTCATTAACAAAAAGACATCTGATTCAATCGCATCATCTTCGTTCGCTCGTTATTGCACTTTAGCCTTTTCGTAACAGCTTAGACAAAAAACTGAACTTAATTAATCAGGACTACGTGCAACAAAAACACAAATATTTGTTTGTTTTAACCCCTTGGGAACGGGAAACACATATGTGTTTTGGTTCTGAATCAACTCGTAACTGACTTGGACATGTCTCTTATGATACTGTAATGGCAGAAATGCCAGTGGAGATCATAGATCTGTCACTTCCCATGTATTGTAATACTATCATCTACAATATGACCTCATTCACCTTCTTTCTTCCTATAGTTAGATCCATTACTTCTATGTTCTTTCGTCATATCGTTTCTGTCATCTTCATACGAGTTCTCTTTCTTCTAGTGCATTCTCGTTCTATCCATCGCGCGTATATATATATATGTGCTCTTGCACTCGGTTGTTTTTTATGATTGTTCTCCTTTCTGCACCCGAAAGAGGGCTGACTCTAGATATGAATGCAACGTCGAGCCCTGTGTATCAGGTTGTTTCGAGATTATCATATTCTGAAATACTTTTAGACATTTGACGTTTCCAGTATTTGAAGGATGATAAAACTAGACGTAAAACTTCATTTTTTTTTCTGACAGTAACGCCATCCTCAAGGGATTAAGACAATCATTGAATGATCAAATGTTGACTAAAAAACAGAATCACAACACGGAATAATATATAGGTAACAGAGTACAGAAGGATGTTTCACAAAAATTCTTAAGTGCTCGACTTAACTAAGTCTAGACTTAAGTCAGACTTACCTCGTCGTTTTGTACACTTGATTTTATACTTTTTTAATTCTGACTTTTAAGCCTAGACGTAGTTAAGTCAGGCACTTAAGACTTTTTGTGAAACATCCTTCAGGTCCATAGGAGAAAAGCATAACTTTTGCTTCCATTTTTTTCGTATATCCTTCATTCGCAAGTATACTCAAAGTTCAATTTTTCTCACTCTTGTCTGAATACGGAATATAAAAGAAGGCAAGTTGTTTTATGAGTGATGTGACATTACTTTAAAAGAGCAGCAATCTTATTGTGCCTTATCGTAGACCAACCAAAATCAGCTGAACAAACTCCACCAATATGAAATTTATTTTGATATATATATCAAAATCATTATAACGATGTGAATATATCGTTTGTCTCAAACACATTTTGCATCAACTTTGTTGTACAAAGGCTAGAAAAGAGGGAAGCAATAGCAACAACTACGTGACGAACAATTTGCGGATAACTACCGGATTTGTTCCACCTTGCAATGGTGATGATGCAAAAGCGTCATATCGGTAACACAACGATACGGTGAAGTTTTATTACTGCTTATGCTATCTAAAATCTTTTCTTAACCCCTTCCTTCCATATGGCTGATTACATAATATCCCTAAGTGAAGAATTATTTATGTACGATTATTGAGAAATTGAAATAGAATTCTTCGAAACTAAAAGGTAAAGATATATTTGTTATGTAAAAAGAATTTTAAATCATTAAATTATTTTTAGACAAGTGTCTGGTTTAGATTTTTGAGAGGCGTTCTATCTATAACGTTAATTTGCTTTGATATGTAGCGCGTTTACTCAGACGACCAGATTGTGTGATAATAGACTACACTCAAAACGATTCTTCATATCGATAATTAAAACTTGATAAACTTTTCAGCGGAATGATCTGGAAGACTAAATCTTATCTAGTTGAAATAATTTAGTATGAAAATTTATTCGAACTGCTTTCGCATTTCGAAGAATCTTCATACAGACTTTCAGTTTCTATAGTTTTTTTTTGAAAAATTTTCTCGGACAAATAAGAATATTTTTTCAAGTTGAAGCAAAAGTCTTTGACAAGAAACGACAGTATGATTGATCAACTCACTTGGCTAAACTCATGTGAAAATTTGCGTTGAACACGTTTTGTTCTGAATATTTAAAGAAAATGCGATTACTTATTCAAAATTTTTTACATGGAAAGTATAAATGTAAACGAGTAAGATGACCAGCGAACAGATTCTGACTATAAAAAGGCAAAAATGTTTTCCCTGGTTGAGAAAAGAATAGTAGCTAAGCTGGGACAATTTGCCAGTGTAAGTGTCATCATGTCACATAAACATATTTATATCAAAGGCTGCAGGAGTACACAAACAAACGATCTCTCGAGTCAGAGGCTCAAATATCAGGAGGATGCGCATCCTCCTTCAACAGAAAATACTTCGTAACTATTGAGTTTTTTTATGTTGTTAATAGTGAATAAATCTCTAATATAGTTAGTCTTACAAACATCCTATGATCTCATTATGGTGAAATCTGAATCGAATTATATAAAACTCGATTAGTTGCTTTCAATTTTTTGTTACATCTTTTAACGACATCGTATAATGATGACTGCGACATCCGTTTTGTTATTTTTCTTTCATTTGGAATTCACCAATAGAAAAGTACAACAATACAAGTACAACCAAGTCTTATTTCTTTGGCTATTTAATTTCTCAATTCTTGTAGTGTTATTCTCATCTACAAGAAACCAGCTTACATTAAGTATGAAATTTTCTTCTCTTACGAAGATCTAATCTAGTCAAGGTATCAGTGTCATCGATTTCTCATCGAAAAATAAACTTTACTTTTGTATGAGTAATCAAGTGTATGACAGTGCAAAAAATGTTTGATATATGACATTCATTCGGAAATTCTTCTGATTCTTATATAGTATCGTCTATGAATATGTATAATGAGTATCGATATTTCTAAGATTTTGCCGTATACGTTCTGTTTTTTTTGCAAAGTATATACAAATTCCGAAAAAGCGCATGCTAGTCGAACAGGAGAAGTAGATAAACTATCTCACTGTCAGTTTTTTCCAAAAATCAGTGCAAACATTTAATGAAAATAGAATATCTATTACTTACTTTACTACTTAAGTCCACGTGTTTTTTCATTTAAAAATCTTATTCAAAAAATTTCTTTTCTGTTCTAGATGTTCACTGATATCAAAGATGAGCAGATGGTAGAATCTGATAGTTCTGCTGATGAAGATGAACAAAAAAAGTTACAAAAACCAAACATATTCAATAAATATTTACCATATTATGAGAATATAAAAAAGCAAGGTTTTGATTCATTTAATGAGATATGTGAAAATCTTAGTCGAATTATTCAGTTAAGAGAACTAAGACCGGGTTTCTCACATTGGTCATCAAAACTACAACGGTAAATTATTCACATTATGTGATCATAATTATCTTACTCTTTTATTCTTCTGTTTTTCAGTTTTATTAGTCTATATGGTTATTATTTTACCAAAGAAGAACATCTTCGATTAGTCGACTTTTATTTGTCAATATTATCAATCAAAGATTTAGATTATTCACACGTTAAAACATGTTTCGATATGTTATACGACCTGATGAGGTAATATATATTCCTATAATTTGAAAACATAAAAGTGTGTACAAAAATATCTCGTTGGTTAAATCGGTCGAAAAGTGGCTTTGAGCTATTTTCAAAACTTATTATTTTCTTCTTTTCTTCTAGAAAAACTCGTTTGATCACTCGTGATGATCTTACGGTTGATTGGAAACAATTATATCATTGGGCAAAACTAATTTTACACAATCATGATGAACCCTATGCACTAGTTGCCATGCCACAGTAAGTGGTGGTACCATTACTGTAACAAAACTGTATAAATTGTTTGTCTTTAGTGATATTGAAAATTCATTATATTATTGTGTTCGCGGTTGTCGTCCATATTTTTCGGCAACATCTACCCAAGAAATGCTTGATGAGTTTCGCCCATACTTATGTCCATTTGATTCTGCATTTTCCGATGCTATGAGAGTATTTGAATTATTTTTACCTGTACATTTACCTCCACAATTACATGACAATGGATTCAAGTTAGTAATATAGTTAATCAAATATTGTTACTAGTTTAGTGTGTCTATCGCTTTACTAGATTATGGCTCCATGAATTCCTTGGAATTTGGGAAAGTGTATATAGTAATCCTGTTTGGGAAGCGAATCTTGTAAATTTGTTTTCATTACTGGCATGGTGTAATATTGGATCTATCGATTGGGAGCCTTGGCTTCCAAAGGTAAATAAATTGATTCTATTGTCATAGTTCTAAGTCACTAAAAATGTTGTATTTCTTTAGATCTTTACTCGTGTATTGAAAAGTTTGAGTTTACCAGTTGGTAGTACAAATATAAATGTATCATTAACTCAATATAATTATAGTATGACAAGTGTGACGACGTGGATCGTTGCCATGCTGGTAAGACTTTTCTGTTTTTCTTCTTTCAGATTTATTATTGAAATAAGTTGTGAAATAATTTAGGGCAATGGAAGTTCATGTTTACAATATTTAAAAGATTTATTCACTGCAATCAAAACGTTTTATCATCCTTCAAATACTGGAAAATTTCAAGTAAGAACATATTAGATTTTTTTCTTGGTCGATTTTGTTTACAAAATACAATATCTTTTATAGCAAGATTTAGTAGGATTTTTATCAAAATTAGCTCAAGCATTCGTCGATCGTGTTCATTTGTAAGTAATTGATCATTTTTCGTAATTTATAAGAAACATAAAATGATGACTTCTTTCTCTTCTCTTAACAAACTTACTGTTACTCAAAACTGAAGTATTTTTAATTTCTCATTTTAGGGAACGTAAAGCACATCCTATATGGTTTTTCACACCACTACAAACACATCGTTTAACTGAACAAGATATAACAGATTTTGTTAATTGCGTGAAAGAAGCAGCATTTATTGCCATATTTACAAAATCTCATCAAAAAGAAGCATCTAAAGCATGTCAATATTTGTCAATGTTAAGACCAGAATTAATTATTCCACCTATAGTTGAAAAGTAAAATATTATTTTATATTAATCATGTGTCAATATATCGATTTTATTTTGCTTTCTCTAGACTATTTTCAAGTGTTGAGAGTATGACAGAACCTCATCGCTTCACGTCGATAATGAATTGTTTAGCGGGTGTAGCAAGACAAATTGTTCGTCAAACTCCTCATTATACCGAAGGACAAACCTATGTTATTCCATTATTAATGGCAGTTTTACCTGGTATTGATCCAAATGATTTCAAAAAAACAGCTGTAACATTTCAGTTTTTAAATGCTATATTAATGTTGGTGACTTGTGTTGATTGTTCATCAGCCATACACACAAGGACGGATTTAACACCGGTATGTTAGACAATGAAATAAAAATTATGATTTTAATTTTCTATTTTAATTTTTCTAGATTGAAAAAGAAGTTTGCCTATCTACAGCAAAATTTGAAGATTTTATTGTAGAATTTTTAAATCGTACATTTCAAATGATTGATACTTTATCAACAGAAATGTCAGAAGCTGTTACTGTTGTAATGAAAGTAAATATGGAAGATCATATCACTGAATTAGCATTAACATCCATGATGTTTGGCATAGTTCAACAATGTAGTCAAAAGATATTTCAAGTAAAAATAATGTGTTAAAATTTATTAAATTGAATGATATTGAGTCTTATTTTTTTCTCTCTTTTGTTTAGCTTGTTTTAAATAAAATAACAAATTTTATCGCCGGTAGTTTTTATACACCAAAAGTTGGTAAAATGGTTACAGGTCTTGTACGTGCAATATTAAAGGGTAATCCAACGGAAACATTAAAACATTTTTTATCACAAACATGTGAACGAATTACAAAGATAATGAATAATAGTGAAACAACGATTCTCACTGATCATAAAGGTGATACTGAATTAACATGGTGTTTAATATTATTTTCCGAATTATTACGTGCCAAGGGCGATACATTGATACAATATAAACAGATGATTATGCAAGTATTTCATCGATGTATACATATTATTCATAAAGATAGTTATGAAGCATTAGCAAATGCTGCAAAAAATTTATTAAAATCATTAACGTATGTTTATCCAATTGATTATCGTTTAACAGTTGAAAATATCGATGAACCATTTACAGAATTTTTACCAATTCGAGTAAAATTAAACATTAGTTTTTAAAATAAATCTGTTAACTATTAACAAAATCATTACGTTTTTCTTTCAGGCATGGGGTCAACATGTTGAATTTGATAATTTACAAGTTCAGTTTCATATACCAAATGAAGATGAAGTTGATTTTGCATGTGAATTTGTAAAAACCTATTTATATCCTGAATTAAATTTATTAACAGAAAAAGGTGTTAAATTATCGAATGATGAACGTCTGAGATCATTGACAATTGTCCACTATATTTCAATGGGTTGTCTTCGAATGGTACCGCGAATTGATAGCAATGAAGTGGAAGATCTGTGAGTAAGCATTACGAGCGAAGAAATATTTGTTCGAAATCGAATTTTATTATTGTCATATTGTTCTCATTCGATTGTTCTTTATTTTTTACTAGTGTTCCATCTGTTGCTCCATATGGATCAAAATTTTCTGTACAATATTCTATTTATGCCAAACAGCCACGTATGTGAACTAAAAATGACAAACTATACTCTGTTATTTCGTTTTTTTTACTATTTTTAGAATTTGATGAAAATTTGAGGTTACGTTTATTGACGGATATTGGAAAATTAATCGGTAATAATACACGATAAAACATTTTTTTTCAATTTTTTATTTCTATAATTCTTTATTCAATAGATGTCTTAGTCGAAAATAATTCAGATGATGCATCATCACTAAAAACAGCACTCAAAGTATAGTAGAATTCATTTTTTTTTTCTTCTATTATCTACTAACTGAATGATATCTATTATAGATATTTTCACTGGCATCCATTTATTATGGTGTATTTAAACATGATGCTGATAAATTATGGAAACATTTTGAAAATGCTAAACATTCATTTATGAATAAAGTAAAAATTGAATATTTCAATGTTCATTGTGAATAAAGTAAAACTTGGATCTAATTTTTTTTTCTTCTTCTTCTTATTATTATAGCTGTACGGTGAAAGACAATATCCAAGATTTTTAATGATTGAACGAATAACATTACAAAGTGAAGTAAAGTGTATTAGAATAATGTTGAATTTTTTCCCTATCTATTTTTCTTCTTTTTTTTTTAGCAATGGTCACTTAGTAATTTTCAAACATTAACTGAAATTGATAAAAAAATTGTTTTAAAATTATTTGAATTATCTATTAACCGGTATGGTGAAGTAAGTTATCTTTACTTTTCAATATTTAAAATAATTATCTAATTTGTATTTATTATCAATTTCAGGTTCGTCGTGATGCTCAAGGTTATTTATTTTCCGTATTAAATCGATATTTATTTTCTTATCAAGTTATTCTTGAACGTATATTGACATTATTAAGTTCTACAGAAGAAATTGATCATGATATAATAAAAGGTTGTTTGTATGTATTACTTGGAAATCATTCATTTTTTATGCCAACAAAACATTCATGGTCAATGATTGAAAAATTATGGCCAGCATTAGCACGTGTTACAGTTAAAAAACCCACAGCACAACGTCTTATTGATCATATTAATGAAACTATTGGAAAACAATTTGATACACAATCATTAATTGAAGATGTTAGTTTATAAATCATAATATAATTGATTTCTATTTTATTTTTAATATTTTCTCTTAATAGACAAATGATGAAAGTATAAAAGCAGCAGAAAAAATTTGGCGTCCATTAACTGGAAAAGAATTAGAACAACGAAATGAAATACGTCAGAAACGAAATGATGATAATGTTAAAGCATATACAAATTTGATGGAAAATTTAAATTCATTATTAACTGGAGATCAACTGTAAGTGTCGAGCTATTTCTCTTACAGAAGATGTCCTAACACACACACAAAAAAAATAAATAAATAGTCATGAATCGTGTCTCCTATTTTTTATTACAGACTAGAAAATTCATCTTTTAAATTCGATTGTTCACTCTGTTTCAGTACTTGGCGACAACAAGAAATGACGATGTCATTTATGTGGCTGCTACTTCAACGTCGTGTACCATTGCCATTACCATGTATAAAAACATTTGTCGATTTACTTGTTCATGATAATGTTGAATTAAGAAAAGTAAATAATAACTAGTGAAATCGAATCAACTATAAATAGTATCTTATTCTTAATATTGTTTTAGATAGCAGAAGAAGGTGTAGCCGCTTTTTGTCGTTTACAAAAACCAGCTCGTACTTTTATTGAAAAACCTATTGAAGCTATTACACATATAAAACCAAATGGAATTCATCCTGGTGATCGTGACGATAATTTATGGGTAACATACAATAACTATGAACCAAAGAATCAACAAGAATGGAAAAACACGTGTTTTCTTGATAAATCATTTTGGGGATATTATTCTTGGCCAAAGTAAATAGTATATACAAATGATCTGACTATTTTAAATCTATATGTCGTCTATTATTTAGATCAATAAAATATTCACTAAATCAACGTGAACGTTATAACAAAACAAATTTACCTGAACATGTGGCAATTATATATGAACGTTTTTCAGATAAAAATTTTATAGAACAATTTGCACAATTTATGATTTTAGATGAAGAAAAAGGAAAAGTAAATTTTGATACAAGACGATTTCAAATGTTTAAAGTATGTGCACTCTGATTGTATTATATTGTCAATGTTTAACATATTCTATTTATAGGGCATATTTCGTAATTTTGGTCTGGAATTTGTTGATAATTTTCTTGAATGTCTCTATACATTGATTCATAATAAAGATAAAACAAAACAAGAAGGTAGTCATCGTGTAGCAGCGGAAATTACTGCTGGAATGATACGAGGCTCAAAATATTGGACAGTAGATATGGTATAAAGAAGTTTTTTTGTGTTTATAACAACTTTTTAATGATAGAATTTATTATTTGTATTTAGCTTGATGAACTTTGGAAAAAATTGACACCATTTTTAGACGAAATGCTTGCCAATTTATCACCAGAAACATTGGCACATTGGGGCTCTTGTTTTAAATTAGGAATAGTAAGTTTTTAATAATAAATACATAGTTAAAAAATGATTTTATATTACTTTGAAAGGAAGATGAAGATCCTCGTCGAATGTACAAACCAATTGGTTATATTCGTTCTTTAACTTCTGGACAAACATCGACAAATACATTTAATGAAACAGCACGTTGGTATTTGACACAAACAATAGCCAATTTTGAATGGAGAGTACCGACAATGTGGACAACAATCAATGAACATGCCAAAGAATTACTTGATCATCCATTTAAAGCTGTTCGTGAACGTATTGCAAAGTAATACAGCGAACAATAATGTTTTATGATTCATACGTCAACTATTTTCACTTTAGTGTACTAGCAATGTCACTTAGTTTCGATATCGAACTACCAAACGGTCAATCAATAAGACATCCAGACGTGAATAAATTCATCGATTCAATGAGAGAAAGGCTACGGCAAGCCATTGAAATTTATGAAAAAACACCATTAGGCAAGTAAAAGCGGTTATCATAAGTGATGAACAGGCGCAGCTATATTTCTTAATCCTTTACAGCAAATGTATCCGGACAAGTTGTTGAGATTGATCCGGAAGCAAGAAAAGCCCTGAATTTTATCGAGACAGGTATTAGGATCGTGAATATCCGATTCTTTGTGTACTTATTTTCTTTCTTTAGTGATTCAATTATTGACACATATGTTTACCAGATGTCTACAACCGGTCAAAGGGGCAATTGTACGAATATTTCCATTGGTACGATATTACGACCACAATGAGTGATTTTTAAAAAAATATTTTATTTTTTATTTTCAAAGCTTTGTGAAGTTGAAAGTATTGTGGCAAATGACGAAGTCGTACGAAAAAATTTGGCTGTTAGTCGTTTGTGCATTGCCATGACCTATTTACAAGAACCCTATATGGAAACTTTAATTTCAGAATTGGAACAAGTAATCTAATTAAAAATCAGTTTTTGATATAAAATAACGCTCAAAAGTATAAGATGTTTCATTTTTCTCATTTTTTTCATCAACTATGAGGATTCCTGAACATCAAAAGAGTAATATGAATAGCTGGAACTTCGACGATGTATGAACGTTGTTATAATATCAAAACTTTTGAAAATCTTTTTCTCATAATGAAGCTAAAGACCTGATATTCTAAGAAGCTCAGCTTCCCAGACAGTAGCAAAACTTTTGTGACGAACGAAAGATAGAGAAAACAATTGTCTTCAAAAAATAGCTGAACTCTAAACGAATCTACTATTGACTAGTTATGATGACTAGAAACAACAGTCCAACAAAGTAAATTGCAGTGAAGTTTGCAATATACAAAAATATCACGGTGAAAAAGTATGCATTGATATTATCATAACTAGTCAATAGTAGATTTATTTAGAGCTTTTCAGTTTTTTAATTTCATTACGAGAGAGAGATTTTCAAAAGTTTCGATATCATAACGTTCATACATCGTCGAAGGTCCAGTTACTCCTATTACTCTTTCAATGTCCATAAATAATGAAAAAATTGAGAAAAAATGAAACATCTTATATTTTTGAGCGTCATTTTAGTCTTTGAATAAATCATTTTACTCTCAAATATTCTTCACATGGACTTAGAACTTTTACACTTTGTACTTTTTTTTGTTTAGGTTTGCGCGAGTTCCAAATATCATGCTCGACGTTCTGCCATTCAATTTGTTCAAAATATGGTATTTTCTAATCTATTTAATGTTCGAATTTACGATAAACGTTTACGTACTATTGTATTGAAATGTTTATTCGATGATCAATTTGAAGTAGGCCTAATGTTCTGTTTATGAGCTATGTCTTTTTTTTTATCATTATCGCACTGTTTAGGTTCGTACTGTGGCTTCGGTGACATTATCCGGTTTTTATCAGTGTGGTTATATGCTGGTTTCCAGTGAAGATTTGGTATGACAGAAAATCATTAACCTATACAATATTTGATCTCTTTTTTGCTTATCTTTTCCCTCACTAGAAACATTTTAAAGTAATGAGTAAAACAAATTATTTTACAAAAGTCGATGGTAAAAAGGTGACATCAACAGAAAATATCGTTAAACGGCATGGAGGTAAGCATTTAGAAACTTTAGTTCATCCTATAGCATGTCAGATTTTGTTTCGTTTATAGGTGTGCTGGGACTGTGTGCAATTGTTTTATCCAGTCCCTACGAAATCCCAAGTTATTTGCCAGAAGCTCTCATGCTTCTAGCTGAACATTCACATGATCCAGATCTCATACAAGTAAGGATCGCTTATTATTATTCACAAGATCACATAACAAGCCATAAATTCTGTACCCTTTTAGAAATCAATCAAAAAAACATTATCCGAATTTCGTCGTACACATCATGATCAATGGCATGAACATCGTGAAAAATTTACAGAAGATCAACTTGTTATATTAGCGGATGTTTTGATATCTCCAAATTATTATGCATAGAAAAAACATATTAAAATATTCTTTCCTTTCCAGGAATTGAAATGAATGATGAATTTAGTTTATCGTTAAGCACTTTGTTTTCCTATTTATGAAGTTTCTATATTTGTTAATTTTTTTTTTTTTTTGTTGTTGTTCTCTTTTCCTTATCCCAAAGCAAACAAGTATACATATGCTCGTCTTATTCTTCAGTTTTTTCCCTACAAGTGTGATTGTTTTTTTCAAAACTGCACGTCCAGTTTTTTTTCTTCTGATATCTGTTTATCTGCTGTTTGTCTTTTTCGCATGAAAAAGATTTCGCTTTGCCTGAGATATAAAAGAATGTAATCCCTCTCAATAGGTAATTTTTCTTTTTTCTTTTTGATTTTATATATATATATATATGAAAAAAATATGTTGATAAAGAAATTGGCGGATATTATTACTTGACAAAACATAATTTATCAGTAAAGATTCTGTCGATTTTAATAATTGAGTATCATATTGAATTAGTTTCAATCATGTACATTATGAAAGTTCGACGAGCATTGATGTTATCGTAAATCGTCTGATAATGATAATTGACGTAACAAAAAATTGTGTGTTACTGTTTTGCCATAAAATACAAGTAATGAAAAGATTTTTTTAATTTAAAAATGAGTTGAAACTCTATCATATTATCATTGAATTTTAATCACACTTGCACACGTCTAGGAATTATTCGTATTAAAGTACATATAAATAGATAGTTGTTGAGAACAAGAATCAGTTATTATTCCAACTACGCAACTGTGTTATTATTGTCGCTAGATGTAGCCAAAATCACGCTTTCGCTCAGTTCTAATGACCATCATTTATAATTAATATTGACTGTTAAAATGGTGTCACCAAGACAAAATTACATATTTTATGACAATAGTCAACTGTTGTTGTTGGCCATGATATCTGTTATGGTATCATATCATCTCAACATTGATTTCAAAATTTGTATAATTATCTCATCTTTTATTCAGCAGTATTGGACCCTCGTATAACTGAAAAATGATATCGATTATATTTACAATGTTCTTTCAAGGAGTTTTTCTGCCTATATTCGTCGATTCCTTCATTCCTGAGCAATTTGTACAGATATATTAGGCTAGATTCATTACTAGTAAATTTCTCAAGAAAACGGTAAAAAGCATTTTTCCTGAAAACGATCATCCTACGCAAAAATCAGCAGGCCAATGTATCGTGTGTAAGTGCATTTAAGATTTTCAATAACCCTTTTGATATTCACAGTGTCACAGAACTGTCGATGGTTCACATCTCAAAAAGCTAAAAATATTCTACTACTAAAAGGAGAATAACACGATACGACGATTAGATTGAAAAATCTATGTACACAACGTAAAAGTATTAGAGCATACTTCACATGCACATTTTAAAAAATCTGCAGTTATAGATTTTTAATGGATAGTAGTAAGAGAAATCCCATCCGTCAAACGGTTAACCATATACTACATAGGGCTTTTCGTTAGAGGTCTGCGAGAATTATTTTGTTCAGTGTCGTGGTGAGAGAAAAAAGCGGGAAGGGTGTAAATTTTTTAGGGAGATAGGCATAGAAATCAGAAAACACAATTTTCTTTTATACACATATATCTATCGGTTGTTATCTTCAATATCAATTTGAGCTTTTTTTCTCTTTGAAGAAAATGTGGGAGAACGATACCGCGCTCAAATAGTTTGGGAGAAAGCAGTTTTTCGTTAAATATTGATTCGATTCGCTACCAAATCTGGGCAAGAGCTCTGACAAAACTTTTGGGAGAAAAGAGATTGTTAACGAGAAAAGATTTTCTTGAAAAGCAGGAGGGGCGTACACCCCCTCACACCTCGCCCTTAGCCACGGCACTGATTCTGGTCCCGGTCCCGTGGTCCCGTAAATATTTTTTCAAAGTACCACTGGTAGTTGAAAAGTCAGCGTGTGATAATATGGCAGGTGGGACAGCATGCCTGGGAGGGTGTGCATCCCCAAATAATATAAATTCTTTTGTTTTGTAGTGAAAGATGATTAGAAAATTAGTCTTTTCACAATACCTCTATGAACAAAAGGGATACAAAACTTTTTATCCTTTTTGTAAGAAGAACCTTGTAGCTTTAGCTCCATATACGACTATTTTGAGAAAAACCTAGTCTCTGTCCGAATAAAAGTCTCGCAGGATCGGGACCGCTCCGCAGACATCTAGGTCACGATCTCGATTCTGATCCCGTGCGATCGTCCCGTAGCTCTCTACTTTTCGTAACACGAATCACATGAACACTAGATCGAAATATATATAGACCGGGATATATTTATTGTGCAAAAAACGTAGTTTTTAGAGAAAAAAAAATAAAATTGAACTTTTTTTAACTTCTTGATATTTTTTATAACTTACCAATGATTGAAAATATCAGTATGATTTTTATTCGGTTTTGATCAAGTTTAAAACATTTGAATAGCTTCTTTTTCGACGCTTAAGTAGAAAATTTTAAGATAAAGTAAGTCAATGTCTCATGTAAACTCCAGAAATTTTTTGGTTTCTTGATAATAGCACCTTCGGATTTTCTCTTTAAGTGTAGAATCGAATTTTCTAATTACATTGATTCTATTCATTTTGTCACGCATTTTTCAATACGAATGTGATTTATATTTGTAGTTGATAGAATCAAATTTCAAGTGTTAAGCAACGTCTGGGAGCGAAATATAACAACTAAAAACTATTTCTATCGTTCTTAAAGAAAAATATGAATTAGCATTTTTCTCATCGATAAAAGTTCATCTTAAATATGAATAGATGAATATCAATCATATTATGAGGTCTATCTGTCATACACCACAATATGTCAAAGGGGGTTACGCTTATACTGAACTAACGTTTAAGAGTGATTGCAGTTCATTGAATTTGTACCGTGTGTGATCGAACTGGCGATCAACTTATACTTGTCCCATTTCGCTTGTCCCATGTGGTACAGAAAATGAAAATTTTTCTTTTATATGCAATTTTATAAAATAAAAATAAACTTGAATTACTAGATTGTAGCAAAGAAGAATGAAATTCAATAAAGTTATCATCGGTTTAATTATGAGGCGTCAATCGAAAGTGATTTCTTTAGAGGCGGGAAAAGCAATTAGAGATATTATTTAGAGTGAAGAAGTTTCGATCTATTAACAATGATTAGTTTTACTGCTCAAAGATAACCGAACAAGTGATTAACAATCAGAATATGAATCGTTGCTCAAGTAAAGTAATATTGTTTATCTAGCTGGCAAAAATAATACGAGGAAGTGTGTAACACAGGTGTGAATTCAAGAATGATGGTGTTCTTTTTTTTTTTGACAAATAGCCCATTTGTAAGCAAGAAACGAAAAACCTTTTGGACCAGTTTTATTAAGAAAAAACAAAAATTTTTGAAGGTGAAAATGCTGCAGCACCCACTCGACTACTTTAAATTTGTCCTCGGTGTTCACTTAGAAACAACACAAAAGAATGCGCAGGTGACCTCTATTTTAAAGAACAGCACGAATTTCTTTCACATTACATGGCACCATTCTTCCGAGTATATATGTGTATTCATTACTTATCGTATGTAAACAAGCAAGAGACTGTTTTTTCTTCTATATAGATACTGTATGTGTACAATATAGGTAAAAAGTAAACTTTAAATCATCAAAGTTCAAATAAAAAGCGAAATAAATCACTGTCTTAAACAAACAAACCTAGTGTTGACTTTTGTTCCACTGTATTTGATTGTATTCTCATCTGCATATAAGGAAAAAAAATGAATAATCAATAAATTATAATAATATTGATCACCTGCATTTCACAATTTCAATGGTAGCAGAAAGAGTACGCGTTGGTCAGCTGTAATAAATGAAATTTTGCGAATACCACATGTCTTTAAAATGCTGAGGAAAAAAAAAGAAAGCTTTTCTTTCGGATTTTTTTCTTCTTATTCTTCTCCCGTCGTCTACAACAAATAAGAAAAATTTCATCAATATACGGACTATATAATGTATATAAAGTTTACAATTGCGCGTGCACAATCGTTGTTTATGCAATAATATACGTTTTTTTCTCTTTTATTTTCTTTTAAATCTGAAATAAAATAAAAAAAAAAAAAACGGTAAATATTGTTTTCTCTGTTTCACTGAACGAAACGCTACGACAGTATTTTGTATGTATGATTATGGTCATATAATTAATTGTCAATCGAACTTTTTTTTCCTTCTCTCGTCTCCTCAAAAGTAAATCTCATCAAGAATAAAAGTTGATTCCATATATTCGGAACAAATACAAAACTTTTTGAGTTCTTTTTTTTTTACTTTCTTACCAAATTTGAACATGAATATTACTCTCTCGGTAAGTTTATATGTGTAAATCAAATAGACAGCTTTTGATAGTCAGATATTGTCATGTTGAAATATAGCACTTTGACGTTTTTTCAGTTAAAAACAGACAATGAAAAGATTTCAAATAATGATATAGATGTATTCAACCATTCAAGTTGTCTCTACTTGAAATTTCACTTAGTCACTGATATATATATATAGATAGGTCATAGATGTTGTCAATTCTTGATCCGATAGTAGAATAGGCTCTAAAAAAATTTTTTTATCTTTTAATGTTAATCTCGATTAATTTTATCAAAAACTGTTAATGTGCTAGACGGCACATTATATTGTTTTTCGTTTCAGTGGCATAATTGATATGTCGTTTGTTTTATTATCCATAAAAGGTTAAATAATAAATCTAATTATCACTATGGTTAAACTATAACCGGCAAACAATTTCATCTATATCGTAGCGAACATATTTTGACCATTACCGAGATTTTACTGTTATTTCTTTCAACGAACGCTTTTTACTGGATCTTTTTTTCGTATTTCATTTTCGGAAGTCAATTCATATTCTATAGACGAAAAGATAAGCGTACTATTTGTAATGCATTTTTTTTTTGTTCGAAAACTTTTGGTTACAAAAATCATTAGGTTAAGTCCCCATTTTTTATCTGTAGTCTTTATTTTTCAAATGATCTCCTTCATTTAATATAAAAAAACAGAATTTTTAGTTTAATTGCCGTTGCTTGAAATACCATATGCGTCATCAAAACAAATAAATCCTAAAATGTTTAATTTAATAATTAAGCATAAGTGTATGTATGACGTAAACAATTTAACAAATATCCTTTATCTTAACTAGTGTAAGTATACAAATTTAGTAAAACATTTTTTGACTACTACCACGATAATTTATTTTGTCGATAAATAAATTGTATCAGTATCACGGTAGTGAATGTTTGATTGTTATCGGCGGTAAATTACCAAACATCGCTCATCCCTAATCGTCAACGGATATATTTAAAATAACTTTCTCTTCCTCTCTCTCTCTCTTCTTCTTCGTCCCTTCTCTACTGTTTTATAGCTATAGGTAAACGTAAACTATATCAGCTATCAGTATCTGTTGATGTCAATTTCCTTTTTTAAAACCGGATAAGTAACTATAATGATAGTAATAATAATAGTTTTAAAAATAAAAAGAAAGAACAGGAACTATTTTTTTGCTTTAAACGAAATTAGTTTCGCGAAAAAAGAGAAAAAAAAAAAGAAAACATTTTCCCTTTTTATTTTCTTCTCTTCTGCCATATTTTAGTACGTCTCACGTATGTCATCTCGAATTTTTCAATCATTAGATTTATGAGTGAAAGGTGGGAAGTTGTTAGAAACACTTATTGATGAACTCATGCGGAAATGTGGCAGTAATTGTTGTCGTCGTTATTTTCATTTACACTACAATGTTCATTTCTAAGAAAAGAAAGAAAGTAACAAACACAATATTATTAATTGTTCATTCGACAATAATAATTCTAGTAGATATATATTTTAGTCTAAATTCATGAAAAGCATCGTCGTTTTTTGTTTAATTTGCTTGAAATAATTCTCCTACCTAAGAATAATTATCTGCTCAAATAATCATTTGATAGTATTCTGAACATTAAACAACAATTGAGAAATGTAATTAAATATATATATGTCTAGAGATTCATTTCCTTAATAGTCACATTTTGAAAGTTACCGAATGAGAAAGTAACTGAAATATCTCGTATTTCTTTGTCATTTAAAAAGGTTATCTTTGTCTAATAACATCCATCATCCACAATATCGATTACTTTCTTTTATCATTACGAATGCACAAAATTCAAGTTCAACTCGCCGTTCAAAACTGATCAGTTAGAGTAACTTTAATTCAAATTTCAAATTTATGAACAGGCATAGTACAAATGAGTTGATAGCAAAAATTAGCAATAGTCACATGAAAAAGAGATATTTTTTTACTAAAAAAGTTTCTAGATACTCTTAAAATCTAACAGTTCTTTTACTATTGATTGTTTTAATAGTTTCTAATCCATTAAATCAATATCAAATTAAACCTTTCTTAATAGCTAAAGAAGGTTCTTCGTTGAGTAGATTTTAAACTCTCTTTCTCTCTCACACATCCATTTAATCACTTTAATTTTTCGCTCGGCACTTTTTAGTGCCTTTTTCTATATACACACACATATATATATATATATATAGTTGTCTTCTCTTTTTTTTCTCTATTTTACTTTTGGTTGTTACCATTTCTATTCTTTTCCCATTAAAAAAAACTAAAAGTAAAATGTAAAACAGTAAAAAAAAAAAATTTATGATTGCTTGCTTTTTGTGTGTTCATTATTACATCCATCCATAATGGTGTGTGTATAACCATATCTTTCATTCATTTTTAAGTGATGAAAAAAAATATGAAAATATGAGAAAATAAAATAGTAAAACTAGAAAGTAAACGTTCACTTTCAAACAATGAAATATCTGAATTCTAATGGAAATCTTTATATACGAGGTAATCTGATATTATTGTTATTGTCTTTCAAAAATTAGATCATATATTATAAATTTGTTTTTTAGTTACTTTTAATAAATAAAATATGTTTTCAGGATTGATTCTTCTTAGCAGATGGTAGACAGTAGAAAGTAGGAGCAAGATAACTAACTATAGATCAAATGATTAGTTGTAACAGAAGCTATCAAGTAAGAAAGGATCGAAGGAAGAAATTCTTACACGCTAAAGGTATGAAAATGTGAAATGATGTGAATAGTTCTAAAATTTTAGATGATTATTGACACGATTGAAATGAGGATAGCTGAAAGAGATGTTTAAAAAATCAAATTCTCTTCTGAAAAAATACACATACCCTCGTTACAAGAGTTGTGGATAAATAAAAGATTGAGACGATGTAAGAAAATCAATTCCTTGCAAAATTTAAATAGCAAACTAACGAAACTAAGCAATATATTCTCATTTTTTATTATCATAGTCACATAAAATTTTGTTAATTTTTCTTCAACAATTTTACTCGCGTACGTACAACCGAATTCCGAGATCAAATCTGAAAAGAATTAATTTTTTTTTCTTTATCAATAATTCATATATATAGACCTAGTCAATAATAATGTTTCCATTCAGATTGGTTTTTTTTTAACGTTATTCGATAAGGTTAGCGGAACTAACATCGTTAATATGTAGGTGAATGAAAAAAGAAGAGATTGAAAGGTATGAAGCGTTACTAACTTAAAAGAAGTTCAAAAATTTTATCAAAATCTCAGCTATATTCTTGAAATTATCGAGTAACGAGCATACATGTATCATACGAGTAATTGTTAAAATTTTGTCTTGTGCCATGGTGCTCAAAGGTTTTATCGAATCATGAGTAAAGTGAGAAATAAAATACTCAAGTAGTGTCAAACTGAAGAAAATCAGAGCAAAACTTAGATGATTTGTCCTTATCTAGAGTATTGTTTAACCCTTATAAAAGGATGATATCTATTTCTACTACTACGGAGTCTACTCACGTAGCAATTAGTGGCGGCGCTAGGATTTTGCCATTTTGGGAACAGCAGAAAAAACATTAAGCTCATTTCGAATACATTGAAAAATTTTCAGGGTGGGCTTAACTTCCTTTCGGGTGGGCTCAGCCCACCCTAGCCCACCCCTGGCGCCGCCACTAGTAGCAATAAGGTGCACAAACTTTTGTTCAACTTTATCATTCCTGACTAAGAAGTTTTTGTTAGTGCAAATTCGCCAGTAATCATACAAAAAGCATTAAATTTCTAACAACATCTGTTATTCAGGTTAACACTACATAGTGACATAATATGTAGTAAAAAACGCTACTTTATCTTGAGCATGAAGTACAGAAATCTTGTGGATGTGCAAAGAGTAGAAAGAATGCTTTTTCTGTTTCTCAATTCCAAAATATATAATAATGAAATGTAACCCAATTAAAATCCTTGTCTTTTAAACCTTGGTATACGATTTATATCCTTCATAATAGATGAAAGCGTTGATCAAAAGATTGTCGAGTCGACTTTGATGCAACTGTGAACATGTCTACAAAATAGAGAGCATTTTCTTCTTTCTAGATTTAAAAGACGAGAAAAAAAAATGTTGTGCAATATGTATATTAGTTTTGTACTTGTTTTTGGTTAAGAAAACGATCTTTTATTGAAAAAAATTCTAAAATCAACGACTCTATTTTTTTTTAGTTAAACAAAGTTCAGAAAAATAAATAAAGAAAAAAAGAGGCAAGTCAAAAGAGTAAGAAGATATAAAACATTTTTGTTTGAAGTTAGAACATCTAGTTTTAGTTTAGTGCACAGTCTCGATGTGGCACGATATGGTAAGTAGAATGAAACACCGTTTCATTATTGAGATGTATCGTTACGAAGCCGTTGAAATATATTCGGCTACGTATCTACGCATCTGCCAATAAATTCGGTATAAACGACAATGATATTGAACTCTTATTATCTATCTCAAGGAATAAAATGATTATTAATATTGAAAGATATTTGGATTATGAACAAGTAAGTTTTATAAGTAACTTATGCTATTGTGAGACTAAAGAAAATTTATGAACTGAATTAAATGAAATATGGAGGAAATAAATAGTATAAACCACAGAAATCAAATAACTGTATGTATCACCACTTCACCAAATTAATCGATATTACCCGTTGCTCTTCTTTCATATGTCAAATAGTGGAGTTAAGGGAGACGAGTAGCATGATATAGAATGATTCTACGAATACAGAGATGTCTTGTTTCTATCTAAAATATGTCGAACAACTATTAAAACATAGACCCTCATCAGATGAAAGCCACAAATGCCAAACTACTGCATAAAAGCTTATAGTGTACAAATAGATATTTTCAATGACTAAACTCTCAATACATTTCTTTTTCGAATTTATTACTTCATTAACATATGAGATAGGTGCAGTTACTTTAGAAAAATTATACATAATTATCAATAATGTTATGGTAGTCAGTCTTTTGCGTCTTTCATACTCACAACAAAAATAATAATAATTATTAACACATCAGCATCTACACAAATGATTCATTGTGAATATTTTAAGCAAAGACCGGTATTCCATGACAATAAATGTTCTCTATCAAATACATACTTTTCTGTATTGTCTAAATTCAGAAAAATATCAAATAACAAACACGTGAAATTATCCAAAAAACACGGATGAAAGTCTATCCGTAATAGAAAGAGAGCGTAATCACCATATAAGCGATACAATTTGTGGCGTATTACAGCGAAAATTTGTAGTTCTGCTTATGTGTCGTTCTGTTGTGAAAACAATGGGTTCATGTCCGATAAATTCTCCTGATACAAATAACGCTTAATAGAATTCGTAATGGAAAATCCAATTTTGTACTATCCTTCAGATAAGCATTGAATGATGACGTCTGAACAATTTTTTTTGCAATCCATTGCTTTTTTTCAATGAAGAAAAAGTTTGAATTAGAAAATGTACAGGTGACATTTATTCGTCTTGTATACAATTAGCTGCTATTCACTTTGAATTAGAATATCGATGTAATAGAATAAAAAGCTGATATTCTAAAATTCAAAATCAATCCTCGCTAGTATCATTGTGACTGAGAATCTTGAATATGAAGTGATTGCGTCAGAACAGATGATCTGCATGTTCAATCTCATAAACTTTGTGCAGAATCAGCAAGGAAACAATTAGTACACATCTCCTCAGTCTCAATTTAAAAATGGAGTTTTTCTTCTTTGTGAAAACATCAATGCAAAAATCTAATTATGACTGCACTACAAAATAGGTAGCAATATTCCTGTGGTCGTTCATTATCGCACAGTCAATTATCATTCAATTTTTAACACTCATGAATTGACTGATTCTTTTGACCGTCGTCAGCCAAGAAAAATTTCCATCCAAATTCTGTTTCTATGTTATGCCCTTTACTAAAACAGTGTAACCGTCTATTGCAAAATTAACGATCTTTCATATTCTACAGAAACAGTGACACTAGTAGTTAAATGTCCTCCCCCTTCCTCTAAAAAGTTGATTCTGAGATTTACACATAGTTGAATAGTCGAAAGTATCTGCTTTCGAATGCACTATAGATTTTTTGTTTTATGTTGGTTTTGGGGAGATTTTTTCTAAAGGCTCTGAAAGTAGCCGGATCATTTTTTCCATTTTTGTCTCAAACGCTCCTTTTTAACTTAAACCTATCTCCGCCATTCCCTAGTGAAACTTCTTGTAACCAAGATCTTGACTTCTTGAATTTTTTCAGTAAGATCTTGATTCAAGATCTTGGTAAGAAAATATAAGAATTCAAGAAATTTCAAGAAGTCAAGATCTTGAACATCTTATAATTTCTTGACTTCTTGTACCAAGATCTTGGAAATTCTTGAATCATCGTTTTGTTTTACATTCTAGTGTAAATATAAGTGCGAATATTTTCACACTTAGAATAAGTTCGATTTTTTTTGCTTCGTGACCATAGTTGTTTAAGGAAGAATCTATGATTCTATATCGTCGTATATCCAGTGGCTACGACTGTCATAAATAAAAACAAAATGTAAAGATGTAAAGAAAATTTGTCATTCTTGCTCTTGCAACATCTTGAGTGGCTTCACTCAAGATCTTGAAATTTCTTAACCCAAGATCTTGGCCAAGATCTTGACTTCTTGGTGTTTTTTCCAAGATCTTGTGACATTTCTTAACTCAAGATCTTGGCCAAGATCTTGGGTACAAGAAGTTCCACTAGGGATTTACAAAATTTCTTCTCCAGCTCTAGAAATCTCGGATTAATCTTAAATTAAACCAAAAACTCGGCGCTGTGGTACAACAGAGTGTGATTTTTAAAACTTTTGTTTCTTATTGTTTCTCTAATGGCTTAATTCGAAAACCTGAAAAACTATGGACTAGTTTTACGGAATACCTTTCTTATTTCAAAGACTAAATGAAAATCAAAAACTTGGACTCTGTTATGCCATAGTGCTGAGCTTTCTCTTTAATTTAAGACTAACTTGAGATTTCTAGAGCTTAAACCAGAAAAGAAATCTTATAAATAGCAAGACCTACTTTTTGACCCTTTCATCTAAAGATAACGCCTGGAAGCATTTCACTCACTAAACACTTGAGTGACAAAAACAAAGGCATTTTTGCCTTGACACAGCAAATATTTCTAACTTTTTATCTACAAATATACTAGAGAGTGGACGAGATGTTGGTGAGTTATGATCAAACGAAAAAGAGAATTGAAATGTACGGAAATTTTTTTGCTGCCCCTGTATGTATCAACATACTAAGCAGGACGTTCCCAGAACACACATAAAAGCAGTAGGATAAAAGTTAAGGATCCCCTCCAACTAAAAAACTTATTTTCGAGAGGAAAATGTTCAATGTTAACCAAATTTACAAAGAATGTTAGTCCTATCAAAATACGCACAGTGGGCATTTTTTGCTAGAGCAGGCGGACTTTAGCTTTATGAGTGAACTAAAATTTCATGAACCATTTTTTTATAGGTTTTTCATGATCCTCTTTCTAATGGCATGAGAGTTGGGCTTTGAAAAGCTTTTTTAAGGAGTTTTCCAGAGATCCAGTCTCTGGAAAACCCTTCAGAAAACTTTCTCAATATTTAAAAATGATGCCACTGGAAAGAGCATTGTCGAAAACCTATAAGAAACATGTTTCGAGTCGTTCAGGTTCCTTCAGGTTTTTTATGCTGATTCCGAATATGGTATTATTTTTGTCGAGAAGTGTTTTTATAAGGGAGAAAATGTCTAAATACCTAAAAATCTGTGTGAGTTTTGGAAAATCTGTAACTCAACTTAGAAGAAAAAGCGCAGAACGGAGTGATGCAGTATGATCTGGGGAACATTCTGGTGTATTTAGATGTTACTTTGGAGGCGTGAAAAAATGTGGAACTCGGCTATACTGAGATAGTGTCATTCCGTGATGAGATGGTCAAGAATCTTGAGCTCTTACTTGGTGAAGTTTGTGTTAAAGTAGCAACATTTTATTATGAAAAGATAGCTGAAGACATGTTGATTCCGAATATGTGCTTTAAAATTGCATAACATAGCTGTGAAAGTGAAAAATCGTATTTTGTGTATAGATGTCGTATTTGTTCATGTTTTTTGTATACTATTTTCTGGTCGAAGGATCCATTTTCACAATAGACATTTATATACCGTTCGACAGCCCTTTGAAAGAGCTACATTTTGTCCTATTTCTATCTGAAAAAGGAAAAACTTCGATTTTCTGCCTAATGTCTGGCTGTATGCCCACCAGAGATGGGCGAGGGAGTATCTTTAGCTCCATCGCGAGGATCGCCTCGCAAACTTCCCGCCTCGGCATCGCCCCGTACCTCGTCAAGTTTCGAGAAATCTGCTCCGCGGGGATCGCCCCGTCTGCTTTCTGCCCCGTCACCGCCTCGTCCATCGTCTCTGCTAACACAAGCTATTCATTGTTTTATTTTGATTCACATGAAGAACCATCACCTTTATTATAAAAATAGAATTTCTTCCAACAAGGTGTATTTTCTTTAACTTTCATATTGTCAATGATTGTATACTTCAGTTTATCTTCCTTTAAAAAGATTTTAATACTATTGATGTCATATGTGATGGACGACGGTGATGACGTAGCCGCAGTCGACACCATAATTACAGGACGAAGGACTAGATATTAATAGTAACAAATTGCCGATGACCAACACTATATTTATACATATGCGCAAGAAAACGAAAGAACATCTAGAATGACAGTAGAAAACAAAAGAAAAAAAGAGAGAAAATAGATAGGCTGAACAGAATACTTTATTAACAAGTTAACAAAGAGAAATACGTTTATATTTTTCAAGTGAACTAAAAGAATTCCGTCCAGCGTCTCTATTTCGTCTTTCGCTAACAAGCAAAAAATGTCCCCCGCGGGGTTCGCCTCGTGCAGTTATTGCCTCGTCATCGCCCCGTGCCTCGTCAAGCTTTCAAAACTTCTTCCCCGCGAGGATCCTCGTCCATCGCCCATCTCTGATATGTATGATGAAATGGACAAAGAGACAGAGATCATATGTATGATGACACATAAAAAGGGAACGAAAAGAGATAAACGAAATACATGATGAAACAGTTAAAACAGAATGACCTTTAACTTAGGGAGTGAACGTATTCA
>CAJNOQ010000841.1:0-40163 GCA_905250885.1 Didymodactylos carnosus
TCTTCTCTTTTTTCGATGAAGCACAGTTCTGCTGAAAGAGTATTCGGCAGAATCCTGCATGAAAAGCCAAAAGGAAGAACGAACATTTCTGCTGAAAAAATATTCGTGCATAAATAATAAAAATAATGCTACATTAAAATTTTTACAGAAAAATAAGGCTGCATCCGTTCAGAAAAAACATTTTGTCGTGAATCAGCATTTCTCCGTCGAAAACTGAAAATTTTCTGCAGAAAAATTGAAACCCCTGGCGATAAAATATTTTCCCGCAGGAACCTGGGGAATATATAGCTATCAAATGAAACTGATCGTTCTTAAAGAACTAAGAATTGGTGTCTACGACTCTCTCGCTTCTGTGTTTTAGCCGATCGCTTCTTCATCTGAATGTCTTTTAAAAATGTTATTGGCTGCTCATTTTAAAAGACAGCCAAGTGAAGAAGGGATTCGCTAAAACACAGAAGCGAGAAAGTCGTAAATACCAATATTTAGTTCTTTATGAATGAACAAATCATCTCGTCCTTGAATCCGCTTAAAGTTTTAGAAACGTGCACACGTTTTTATGGTCTGTATAAACTAATTGAAACCGTGTTGAGATTTCAAGAATGTTTATGAGAGGCGACAAAAATTCTTTTCTCGTTAATTCTTATAAGTGTTTTAAATGATGTTTCGATTCAAGAAAAGAAAAGCAGGATAGGATAGACAGAGATTTTGTTGATTTTACGTTTAACTTTTTCTTTCTCTTTATTCTTTCTTTATCCTATTTTTCAATAAAAGTAATAATTCAAATATAATAATGTGTATTTGTCTAACAATATTAAATAAACAGAAGCTATATATATAAGCCATTTTATAATGGCAAGTACATGGCACAGCGGCGTCAAAGCAACTCATAAAAACAAAATATTTGATGAACGTAACCTGGCATAAAATCTGATTTTTTAAATTGGTTACAGAAAATTGTACTTCAATTATTTGAGTCATTTCACACATACTCGAACCAAATTTAATACTAGAAAATACCGAGGTAGTCTTTATTATCAAACTGGTGCATTGTTTAGAAATTATTGAAGCTTAAAACCGTAAACTTCAATAGAGCTGACCAACACTAGGCATGCACCGGCTATAACTGATTGAAATTGTGCATTTTTTTGCAAAAAGATTTTACCGAAATTGGTTCTCCGAAGTTTTTCAAACAACTGGATTTTGTAGAGCAAACATTTTTCTACAAGAGAAACTATTCTTCTTCTTGGATCTAGTACTTATAAAAAAAGATTTCTTAAAAGTTCCATGATCGATTATAACCGATTTAGGGCTCTTCGACAAAAGCGATTGCGACAGAAATAGAAAATATGAAGGCTTTCACTATAGCTCATCTTGTAGAAAAATGTTTGCTCTACAAAACTCAGTTGTTAGAAAAATTTTAATATGCGTACTTTTCATGCATTTTTATTTATATAAGACGTAAACATTGAATGTTCCGTTCCTATGTATTGAATCTGAACAGAAGACGCTCCACTTTAGACTAATAAAGTTTTTTTAACCTTGAAAATAAAAACAACACATTGTTCATTGAAAATTATGAGTAGTTGAAGCAGAGAAACTAGTAAAGATCTCACAATTATCTCACAAATTCTGTAAACTAACCGGGAAACTATTCTGTTTCACAAGAATAAATCGTTTATAACCAGTCAGGTAAGCTGAAGATGTTTACTTAGTGTAACATGCTGTAATCATGATATCTGATATTTCTGTCAGATATTCATTAGATTTTCTAGCGATCAAATAACGTTTATGAGATTAGAAGAACAAGCTTTCTTTTTGCGTCATAAATATGTATCACACCCCTATATTGAGCATTAGATCGACTGTTACTATGCTCTTCAAAGTTGTGTAACGTTTTTCTCAGAACATAGTTTTAGCTGAGCAAAACTGTATCTACTCCTAGAGGATTTATCGTAATACTTCGGAAATAAACAGAAGCGACAGTCGGGAATGAACAGAAGCGAAATCAAAAAATTGCTACAGACAAACTTTAGATTTAGATGTCTATTTTCATGTGAAACCACCCGCAGCTTACTGCTTCTTCCAGTAACAAAGCCTTATTATTTTTGCTAAGAGCCACATTTTGTCCGTTGTCACACAATAACACGTCAACGCTTCAACGTTTATGATCAAATTTTTATAGGTGGACAGTAAGAATCAATCACTGTAAACATCTTTGCAACTGGATTTAAGATAAAAAAGCTTTTTCCTGACAGGGAGCCCTTAAACATGACTTCAAGTATATGATAGTATGTATAGTATATAGAATTATCGCACCACATATATCGAGTCTTCGAAAAGCCACTTTTACGCTATGAAATTAACTGCACAAAAGTCATTGCTATTCAATTTTTGCGTTTTTACTGAACACTATCTTATAATACGGGGCCTTTTTATTCTGATACATAGCTTAGAAAATACTGTATCCTGATTCAGAATTTTAATTTAATTAATTACTATTGGTCCGTTTACCCATAAAAATGATATATCACATCGTTAGAAGAAAATGGCATCCACTGACATATTTTCCATCACACACGTTGTTTTATCATCGCAAAATAAGATATTTTGTTTTTTATTGTAAGATATGAATGTATTTTTGCGAACTTTTCATTTATATATCGATGTGGTGACTGTTATTTTCGACTCAACATATTTGACGGTCGTCAAAATTGATACACTAGCGTACAAGATCAATCAGTTGGCTCATTCTCACTCTGTCATTTTAATTGAATAAGATTCATGTTCTGCTTATGTTGGGATCATTGAGAGAAGTTATTACTTAGATAAGCATCTAAGTTTTAACAGTACGCACTCATTATGGTTTATCTATATTTTCCTATTGTTTTTTTTTGTTAAAACTTTTGCACATTGATTTATTTCACGATTACAGTCACTCAGTCACTTATTATTTATTAAAATTTGTCATATTTCATTCATATATCAGATTCATTCCGTTAGTCGGGGATATCCCAGGCGCACTGTATTAATCATGTTTAGCAGAGGTAAATAAAAACTGTACCTCACTTCGTTCAAATGTGCGATGGTTGTAGATCGACTGCCTGTTGTTGTTGCTTTTATCATTTGTTATTTTAGACTGTTTCTATCAGAATATCTTACTATTAAAAGTTAGAATCGTTTCGTCGGTCTGATGGATAGGAACAATTAAGTATTCCATCTCCATTTATCATTAGCTTTAAATTATGTATTATATATCATCTCTATACTTTAATTCAAGCACAAACGAATCGTATCCAACGAAGTTGTACTATAATAACTCATAGATTTAATGTATAGAAATTCGTATCGACTAATACTTACTCGCTTCTTTTGTAGCCTTGTTCTCGTATTATACGTTTCGACCTCTATAAGGATAGTTGTTTGCCTTTAGAATAAAATTGTGTTTTCGTGATCAACATAAACATATAATCATAGAAAAGAAGAAACGATTTTTAATAATGACGAGAAGAGTCTTATTTTCTTTTCTGTATTTTATTCAAATTTTTAACAATGATTTTTTCTTTCATTTTTACTATTTGATTGAGAAACAGGATGTGCAAGAAATTCTCTTGAAAAAATTATTTTTAACACTTACACACGAGTGATCGAATTTTATTTAATATTATGTTTCTTATTCTGCTTATCGACGTCCTTCCTTACAAAATTTCATTTTTGTCTCTATTTCTTAAAAGAATTTATTCTTCCTTTAGCTTATCTCTCTCAGTGAACGAACGGAAGCTAAAAAAATTTTATTTCACTTTTTCTCTTGTTCACTTTTATGTAAGATTACTTATTACTAACCTTTTAAAACATTAGAATAACATCATTCAATGAATGAGATAATAATATCACATTCTAAGAATGGATCAACTGTAGCAAGAAATAGTGATCTATATAGAAAATACTCGGATGATCCTATTTCAAGATCTTTCTTCAATTCTTAACTGTTGTCACTTGTACTAAAATCTGTATCATTAGCGCCTTTCCCTCGTTACAGATAGTGGCATAAGTACCTCAGAATATCGTAAGATACTCAGGTGAATAATCCTGTGTCTGACGAATTAGTTTATGTATGATGGATGTCATTTTTGTTACATTTTGTGCGAACTATCAGCAAAAGAAATCTCGCCGGGCATTTTTATAGAAAAATGGCATTTTCTTCCAACGGGTTGACGATAATTTTCTCTCTAAAGAAGCAATCCAATGGAATCTGTTTTGGAATTCTGTTGTTTCGAAGCGTGTCAATTTTTCACTCATTTTTTTATAAAATTAGCACTAGCGGTTCTCGCGGGTCATGACCGCCGTTGTTTGCGGTTGTCGAAAAAACATATACGGTTCACTGCGGTTGCTACTGAACCAACAGCGACTGAGTGCAAAGGAGGGAGTTGCGAACAGCGGTTGCAGGCGGCTCTCGAATCGCAGCACAATTATTAATAATGATTTTATCATCCCTCTTTATCAGCGGATATCATTTATACAACTGCCGTTACAAGCGGATAGAAATTTGGAGAAATAACCGCATGTCACTGCGGTAGAGTGACATCAACTCAGTCATCGAGTTGTTTTGTGACACTATTAGTTATATAAGAATACAAGTTTTGTGCAGTTGACATATAATTTTGAACTTTTATAATTTCTGTGAAGTCAACGTAGTGAATCAGAGAAAATGTTTCTCAGCAAATCAGTGATGCTCCCTTTTTAAAAAAGATGTTTGTGTCGCAAACCGTCGGTTTCGACCGGTTTTTCCGCTGGAAAACGAACCGGTGTGAATCGTATTTTCGACCGGTTTTTCCTATTGCTTTTCGTGTACAGGTTATGCCCTATCTTTCTGACTCGGGTTAAAACCGTTTACTTTTCATCATAAAATCGTGCTCTTTTCGATTTTTTTATTCTGTTCAGTTTTAATTACAAATTGACATAATTATACTATAAAAAAGATATATTGCAATATTTCCACAAAAAAAAAATGACATTTCTTTCTGTTTTAAATTCTGCAGGTATTTATTGTCAGTTAAAAGAAAAAATTGCTGGATCATAAAAAGTGTTGCACATTTGATAATCAAATTACAAATCCATGAAACACGTACAGATGAAAATAATCTTGTTATTTATAGTAAAATGGATGGAAATTGTGTACGATTAATTCGTTCCAATTATTCTTCAAAATTTTTTTTCTAGTAGATTAAATTTAAAGCAACGATAAAATGGGATGAATTAAAATATATATTTGATTCGCAGCACAGTGTACGAGTAAGAATACGTAATGATTATAATAAAGAAATCTAAATAAAACAGCGCGCAAAGTATTAAAGCGCCCTCTGACAGAAATCTATCTTGGCGATCATAAGTCAAATTTTGACAAAAATTTCAGAAGATGTTAGCCACATGAGGAGAAATCTAAGAAAATTTGGTGTCTTCGTTTATCACCGTTTGTGAGATGTTGTCACTGTAATAGTCAAAATGATGTGGTTTGTATTTGCTAGATTTTTCTTCCTGATTTGATAGCTCCTGTTGATTTCGAACTGAAGCTAATACATGCGATTAGTGGTTGACAGAATTCGATTTGTGAATATCTGCGCTATTGATTTTTAGCAAGCATGAGAAGTCAAAAATTCCCAAAAAGGTTTCTGCTCATTATTGAAAACTAGTGTAGTGCGAAACTCAAAAATTAGTTCTCCCAACCTTTAACTGCTTGTGTTAGTTTCTTTTTGAAGCTATCATCTATCTAAAAGAAATAACTTAAGAATACGAACAGCCCTGAATAAAAAAAAGATCACGAGAGAAAATACTCTGTATTTCTACTGGTGTATTTTAGAGTTTGTAGGAAATTTCTTGTAGCTTATTTCTGTATAATGTCCTGAGAGTGCTTATAATTAATATTAATTAATTGTTTTAATTGAAAAAGAAGAATGAACACTTTTATTCTTTGGTGAACAGTGTTCTTCTGCTACTACATTTGGAAAGACATGACATGACAAGACAAGACAAGATAGATTAAAATACGCTTTGATTCAAAAACACAAGTGAACATTTACTTAGAACGGATCAATTAGCGCATAGAGGAAACAATAAGGACTAAACGGCTGAACAATGCAAAGTGTTCCTGAGTGATATATGTATACCATGTAATACTTGTCTAATTGACAAACGATAGAAAATTGAAGAATTGATAATTTTTTGTTTTCATTCGAGCTCCTGGTGATAGTTGGCATTGAAACAGCAAGAGTTCTATTCTATATTTGAAAAGAAAAATACAAATGAACTGAGAGTAATATTTATGAACTTGCTCATAATTATTTTTTGTTGGAAAGAACGTTTTTTGGAATGAAAGGAGGTATCTTTTGAAATTTTCATCGTATGTTTAATAGTTTTCAGCGATTTTTGGTCGAAAAAACGTGCTATGAAAACATGATGGTAAATCGAACATTTTTCTATACGCTCATGCAAAAAACCTTACAGAAATGCTTAGTAGTTCTTAAACCAGGTTGAAAATGCGGAGAACCTCAGTCGTGTGTCTTTCGTTACCCCAAAGTACTCTACTGAGATATATCACGCTACATATTGTTTTAGAATAATGAAGAGTAAAGCCGATGGGTATACAATATCGTATGTCCTTTTTTGATCCTGAACGAATGTCTACAAACGCAGTCAAACAGCATACTATATTTTCATATTATATAATTTTTGAGAAGATTATACTTACTATCAATTAAAAAATACCCGTGTCAATTAATACTCGTGACAAATCCTTAACATGACAAAAGTAAGAGATTATGCGACATATAAGAGAGAAAGAACGAGAAAGAAGTCAAAAATCATCATCATCAAATATAATAGACGATTACGATAGGGATTATTGAAACGGCAGTATATATAAGACTGGAGAGAGGGAAAACAATATGGATATGATGTCATTTTATAATGTATCATCTCTTTATATCTGTTGCCTTAATAATTGAATGTTACTAAATAGTAGGTAAGTTTCATGTGTAACTCATCATCATTTCCAGCTGATGTTTCTGCTTATCCTAAACGAAAATACTAGTTAAAGTTAACAGTCAAACTTGACTTTCACTGAAGAATGTTCTAGTTGAATCATGTTTAATAAACTTATAAAAAATTATACATCATTTGAATTGTACAAATTCGAATCGAATATGTAAATGCTCTTTTAGCTAATATTTCAAATATTGTAACTAGTATAGATAGAGTTCTTCTGATCAGAAATAAGGACAAGTTACAGATCGAGTGAACGCAATTAATGTCTGATCGTTCTATATCGCGATGGCTGTGAGTGTGAATCACCAATAAGAGCAGCATAAAAGAATGAGGGGATTTATATTTTCAATTTTTCTCCGCTTCCTCACGTTCACTGAAATTTATTTTTTTTAAAAAGTTCCCCATTCAATTCTCTATAAGTATCTGTCAAAAGTTTGTTGATAACATATAACAGTGAGAAATTGTATGAAAAATTTTGGAAAACTTCAACATGGCAAACTTCGTAAATTTATTCTAATAAAAGTTTGAATTTTTTCTATCATTCTGACATCATTAAAACAGATCAAAGTAACTTTTTGTGTACTTTCCAGTGTGTTCCTTCTTGTTATGTCTAGTAGAGTTCGTTCAAATCAAATGATTTAACATTATAAGTGATTTTTAGAACCTCAGTCAAAAGTTTTTGGTCATTGTCACCGATAACACGAGTTTATTCTACTTCCAGTGTTTAGGTTTAACAGATCAATCATTTCTCTTCACAATAAGAAAAACCCAAGGTCAAAATATTGATCTCTTTTTTTGCCAAATTAGATATGACAAACATATCGAACAGTATCGGTAGTGCATCCATAAAAGAAAAAATTGGTTTTATTAGAGAGATTCGGAATGGTATTCAAATTAAAGAAGAAATTCTAAAAAATTCAAGTATTAGCTCTTCCACTTGAAACTTTGTTGATGAGCTTATGAGATGTGCATCAAAAATTGTAAACGTGTACACCTCACTTAGCTAATATTATGTATTCGTATAATGTAGCGCATGTATCCCGTTTATCTGTCTAATCACCTTTTAAAGACAACACTATTAATGTTCAACCTTATTGTTGTTCTTACATAATATAAAGATAATGTATCGTTTGTCTCTCATTTTCTATCTGTACTCAAAATCGTGGCATTACTAGCAGCGGTGATGATAGAAAAAAGAAAAAGTGAGAATCAGCATGAAAACGAAAGAAAACGCGCATACTGATATATTTGTCCAAGAAAAATAACAGATATAGTGAAAAATATAATCAGACATTGGACACTAGAAGGACGCCAACAGAATGAGGAGAAAAAAAATCTCAGTGAACATGTCTCGCAATGCAACTAAAACAAACAGAAAAAAGAAAAAGAAATGAAAAAGAATACAGAACAAATGTACTATCTAGTAAAATACCAAGGACTGTGCATTCTCGTCTTTTTTTTATCCTCGAACATTTCCTCAGTATTATTGAGCATTGCTTTTTTTTTTTTCTATTGAACTTCACCGTATTACTAACTAGTTTTGCATTTTTCTTCTTCTCTTCCTTCTTTTCATATGATGTGGACGGAAGTAAAGATTATAATGTAAAATGATGAAAGACAAGAAAAATAATAACATACACAGTCACAAGACCTAATATCTACCAAGGAGAGAGCAAACTAGTAAATTAATCATTTTTTTTTTCTATTAAAAATTTCTTTTTTCCTATTTCTATACTTTTTTTTTCTCTTTTAACTTGAACTTCTTGACAATGCCGCTAGTGTATATATAGATTATTAACAAATTATAAAAGAAAGATAAATAGATTTTTGAACGTCTGCTCTGCAAGTTATATTAATCAAAAAGAATTAACACAATGTGAAATAGAGAAAGAGAATAAAAAGAAAAAGCAAAAATTCTTTGTGCCATTTTTAATGATAATAGTAGACTGATATATGTCAAGTATAAGGTAATATTCGAATTTAAAAAATATATATGTTTTATTTCGACATGCAGACATGAGAGAAAAATGTATACGCTACTGTGAAATAATATTTATGATTCCATTAAGTAGAAAGCTCATAAATTTATTTCAAATTACATTCTATAAACTGAAAAATGCATCATATTTACGTTTAAGAAGAAAGAAGTATTGTTTTTCGTTCGAAAAAATAAAAACTATAGTTATTATCTATTAATTTTATGTTAATTCGCGAGCACTTATTGTGTATGATTTTTATTTCGGATACATTAATATACAGAAGAAATACACATTTTTAGATAGCAATATGGACATGAACGTTTCTACGATAACTAGGAATGCATCAGTATCAGCAGACTGTCATTCAAATGTTTTGTCACCCAAAGGGTTCGTTATACAAGTGATTTGGCACCTAGATAAAGTGATATAGTTTAATGCGAGTTATTTGTAGATTAACATTTTTCTAAGGCCTTATACACCATACGACGTGTAGAACGGCGTAATTTGAACTTTGCACAATAATACTTTATTTCAGGTCCTTAAATAATTTGACATACACAGCTGTTCAGATTTTGTTTACTTCAATTTCTGAGAACTTAATCTACGCCATATCTCATACATTTTCCCTTTACCTCCGACTACGCTTTGTATCGTGTAATAGCGTGATTCTCAGTAAGATTTTAGAAAAATATTAATCTACAAAAACTTATATTAAACTATCTCTTGAAACAAATATCAATAGAAGATTATTCTACACGTTTTGTTTCATTTAACTACTACATTCTTAGCAAGCATTAGGAAAAATAATAAAAGCGACGGATGCGTGCCTTTCTATCTAAACAAGAGCTGACGACCGAGCGTTTACTTTCTGACATTTTTTTTGTTCTATTTCTTATAAAAATTTAAAAAAAGAAACAACGTGTTCAGATCTGTAAAATTTTATTAATTCAATCATTCGTAATTAAGACTGACAACATTTTTTTTTTTTAAATAAAATAATTGTGTGACAGTAGAGTATTTCATTATTTTTAAATGTATCTCTCAAGTCACTAGTGTATTTTCATCAGTTCGAGAATGTCTTTCACAACAAACGGATGAAAAATTTTATTTAATCCAAATATCACGAATTTAAAATCCTCATTGAAAGAAAGAGAACAGAATCTACTGGTAAAATTGATTTAGGACGTAATCATATCACCGACAAAAAATTAAAGTTCATTTAGAGTTAAAACAAAGTGCTTTTTCGTATTCAGTACACTTGATAACCTGAAAAATTTTCTATTCTTAGCGAGGGGTACCGTCAAAAAGTTAAGAAAAATTTTTAAAATTGTTTAATTTTACCATGAGAATTTTTCTGCGTCAATTTGTTTGAAAATTTTTCTTAGCTTTTTGACGGTACTCCTCGCTAAAAATAGAAAATTTTTCAGATTATCAAGTGTGCTGAATACGAAAAAGCACTTTTCTTTAACGCTAAATGAACTTTAATTTTTTTTTGTCGGTGATATGATTCTTTTTCCATCAGATTAGGTACTTCTTCAGCTTCAGTTTCATCTATAATAAAAGAACTTTTCCTTTTCTTTTGCGTTCAAAAGAGCAGAGTATCCGGTTGTTCTTACGAATCGGCGAGGCTAAACATTTTGCTTTGCAGAAAGTTGCTGCTGGAAAAATGTCACAGATTTTGGAGAAAGTTTTTAGCATTTTTTCAGCTAATGTTTGCCTGGATGCACATTGGGCCCCGCCCCTCCGTTAATCGGAAACCAAGCAGAAGAGATAAAATACTGAATGTCGTTTTCTCATTTTCGACCATTTTGTGGTAGCTGACCTACTCTTGCAAAAGTAGTAGAAGAAGTTTTTAATATCAGTATTTGTACTACTCGAGATGATCTTTTGCGTAGTATGTCAGACAGTGGTGTAAGCTCTTCAGACGCTGGGAAAAATAACGTCAACGTTTCTTCATTGTAAGAGAGATCAAAACTTGACATTCCTAAAAAGGCATATAGAATATGATTTTTGCACAATTAGTTGGAGGCTTTTATGTAATTTTCTATGACTTACACGAGAAGAGTATCGACATTTTTACGGCTTTGATGTCATGTAATGATGGGCGAAATAGAAGTACCCAAGTACAAAAATAAAAAACTACTAACACGACACTGTTACATACGCTTTAACTGCGTTTTTTTGGGACAGTGTTGGTTTGGCAGAAAATAAACTATTTTTAAATAAAATGTCTTAAATGTTTTTGTTTCACAAAGAATGATATTAGTATGGATTAAGTAAGAACTAAGTTAGACGACTAATTTAATTCTAAAGAAAGAAACTCTAAGAAAAACTTAGCTCTTACCGAATTCTGATCATAAGCATCATAATCATAGAAACCTATGGTTCCGAAAAATGTATGCGAAACTTTTGTCAGAAAGATTGCACACTGACCTCTGACCTTCGTCATTTCACTTATTTTAATGGTAAGTGTGTCATCTTTCTGACAAAAGTTTCACATACGTTTTTGGGAATTATAGGTTTTTATGATTATTTTTCATGCTTATGATGTGCATTGAATGTAGATTCTATAGTAGAAAGAGGAGCGCTTAGTTTCTCACCCTCGCTCTTCTACGTATGTTTCAATAGTGGGTGCTCGTCTTCAATGAATTTTCAGAACCACCCGATAGTTAACCTTCATACTTTGGTTAGATAATATACAGACACCGTAGAGTCTTTGGTGCAAATTTGAAGTCAGTATGATGCTCCCAGCCAGTGAAGAGTCCGAAATAGTTTTGGCAATGTCCCAAATAGTTATAAATCGATTTATAAACGTTTATTTATAAATTTTTGATTTATAAACGGGTTTATAAACGGTTTTCCGCTGGAAAATTGACCGAAAAAAGTTGAGAATTCTAAATATTTGTAAACTACCGTATTTCGGACTATTCAGTGTCCTAGACTCAGCTGTGCATTTTTTTCACAAGGAACCTCGAATTTTCATCAAAAAAACGATCCTCGCCCGTAAAATACCTGTATTTTACTGACTACTAATAGTCAGTTGACAAAATGCAGATCGTAGATAGAGTAGAGTTGTGGTTACATTTTAGCAGAAAGAAAAAGTTTTCATCTCTCTTAGCTCAGAAGCTATTGATATTTTAAAAGAAATAAATTGCTTATGTCTCCGCAAGAGTCCCGATCAGGGGGACCCTCCTTAAAAAAGTTTTTGAATTTTCTTGCAAAATCTTTGACATTTTTCTACCAGCAACTTTCTGCCCAAACTTGTTTTCGCCAGCTACTTTTGGCGAAGCAATATATTTAGCCCCTCTCATCCCTAAGAACAACCGGAAAGTCTGATCTCACGAACCACCGAAATCGTACAAAACGAAAGAAAAGTTTTCAGGATTTTGAGGGACTCACACACACACGTCTCTGGTCGGGACATCCCTGCGTATGGCTTGAAACTCTTTAGAAACTAATCCTGCATGGAGAAATGACCATCTAGTTTTGAATGATGCTGAATATTTTGCTAAAGAACTGGAATGTAGAGCATGCTTGTAATCTGTGGGGAGTGCTACTTGCCACTGGCTAGTTTCAACGGACAGATCAAAATAATCTAAAATGGAAAAGTCGCACACACTTTGCAAGTATGAACGTTGACGGTGTCGACGTAATTTCACTTTAGCTTGTTTGACTCATCCTAGAAATTTCAAGACACTCTCTATCGAACACTTTTGACTGGATGAATAACTCACTAATTGTAGATGATATCTATGAACATGCTTTTTGTCAGCATTTCATGGTCGAGATAAGCTTGTATTGACGGAAAATTATACTAATACTATACGCAATGGAAAAAAATGTGGTCGTTGCGCTTATTTGTGTTTAGCTTGTCGTGATCGTATTTTATGACTTTTGTTGTTGTTGTTATTTTGATAGGATAAATAGCATGTCAAATTAAAGAGTGAATGAGGAACGATTTCGATATAACTTCAGTTTCTAATTCTTACTCGCATACCTTTGTTAGTTTTTTTTCAATGAGAAAATGAGAATAGATATAAAAACATGTTGGTGAATACAAAATGTACAAATCTGCTAATGATCCGATGAGTCATCATGACTAGAAAGCGCGATTTTTACTCCTAGGATATCTGAGAATTGAAAAGAACCTCGCTTAATAAATTTCGTTGGGCGGTATTTGAGACAAATGGTTTAGAAAACGTGTAACTGGCGGAAAAAAGTAGTTATTTTTCACGTATTACAGCTCATTTTTGCTTGGTAAAAAAAAAGGACTTTCTTCCTATTAGCAAACTGCGTCAAATAGTTCAACTGAGGTGATTCTTTACTATAGGTGTATTGCAAGTTTACGTTTACTATTTAGTGAATTCAAAACCCTCTCCGTTTTTCGTGTCATGCTCACATGTGTGAACAAAAGTAGGGATAAAACAATTTTATCTATACAATATCAGTATGGCACTAACAAAGAATGCAGCATTAAATTTAATAAAACAGTTTCGTATACAAGAATTACAGGTAAATAAATATTTACATCAGCTGTCCTTGACTCTGGTTCGTTTCATTTTACTATTTCTAGGCTTTGTTAGATTATGCGCATCTGAGCCATAGTGGTCACAAACGTGATTTAACAGAACGTGCTAAGAAATATATAACAACATGCTATTCGCCACAAGTTGCTCTGAAAATACAAGAAATTAATTTAAACCGTACACGTTCAACAAAAGAATCTATTCAAACACTGAAACAACGCCAACAAACGTTTACTAATACTAACAAACAACAAAATCAAGGTATGAACAAGAATAATGAACACTATTCGCCATTGTCACCCCCGGTGCTTCCGACACACCTTTCTTTCACACCGTCTTCGAATGTTACTGAATTTCTACCATTACCATCCTATGATAAAATCAAAACCATCAAATGTTTCAATATTAACGTTGATCGCGCAAATTTTTTGCCATTTCGTTTCGAAATAAATACAGACGAGATCGAACAGCTTTATTCATCATCGACTAGTCATACATCGTCTGAGATTCGTTTATTTCTAAGATTTTGTGTTACAAGCTCGTCTGCTCAACAGATCGATGTGTTACCGCCGTATCTGTACGTCTCATGTAACGGACAATCAGCCATACAACAAACAGTAACAAAAACCGTAGGTCAACAAGCGCATCATCCCACATTTCCCAGTGACATCACAGATTTAATTATAGCGAAGCCGAATGCTGTGAATATTATTGATTTAATGTGGATACAATCGCCAATGAATATGCAATTAAAAAATCTTCCCAAATCATATACATTGACTATTGATTTAATGAAAAAAGTGCCGTTACTTGCGCTGTATGAAAATATAATAAAACGAGAGCCATATGTATTTCATAATCCATTTCAACAACAGCAAACGAATGACAGTGATATTGAATTAGACGAAGAGGACATGATTTGTACAACAACGTGTAAAGTATCACTTTTATGTCCAATAACACAAACAATAATACAAATGCCATCAAAATCTATCAATTGTTCACATTTAAATTGCTTTGATTTGAAAAATTTTTTGAGAATGAATGAAAAACGTGTAATATGGAATTGTCCTTTATGTAAAAAGGTAATAGTTATCATTTCGATGTTAAGCGTTACCAATCAATTATTTTATTTTTATCTTATTATAGGCTTGTCCATATGATACATTAGTAGTTGATAAACATTTAGAAAATATTTTGAAAAGTGTTCCTATGAATTGTTCGACAGTTGAAATTGATCCTACAAAACATCAGAATAGCACAGATTCTACGACACCTCATTTCAATTATATTATTGATACAGTTAAACAAGAAAAATTTGATGTTGTTATGCCAAATACAAAAGGAGAAAAACATGATATTGATTATTTTGAAATACTTGATCATTCTATATCTTCGTCAACAAGTATGTTTCCAGTAATATTTTCTGAGCAGCACTACAAAAAATACTACAAAAACCTGTTTAAGTTTTGTCCCAAATATATTCAATATTCGTGCTGACATAGCGAACGATTCTCCGGTTACGTTGAATGTTTCAGAATCTTTGGGTATTTTCTTCGTTTTTTAAATTCTGAAAACCTACGGTTTCAAAATCGGATCGTGTAATCTGTGTTGATATATGTTTCTATCTTTTATTCGGTTAAATTATGCACCTCAGAAAGGGACTTTTATGTGTAGAATTCTATCTTAACCCTTTCTTCCCATGGTTAAACATTATAATTAACATTATTATTGTTTACGAAGTTGGAAAATTTAAGCATAGGTAATTTCAACTTTTTCTTTGTATATAATCAAATTTATTAACTAAACGTTTCGATATGTTAACATATCATCATCAGTAGTTAAAACAAAAAATGATCTATAGACCCACAATCGCGTTTAATATAACCTATAAACGTTTAGTTAATAAATTTGATTATATAAATCGTCGATAATAACATCTAGTATACAATACAACAGTTTGAAATAAAATATGACTTTATTGACATGGTTTTTTATGACGTGTTGTTGTGTATTGACTTGAATATCGAAAAAATTTTCACAACCGATAGTTTGTTATTAATTTAAAACTCTACAACTGGTAAGCTTTAAGTTAATAGCTAGGAAATCATGATACTGTCACCTACTCACTTTTTATTAGAAATGGCCGCATCTTGACAAGATCTTGCTACACTGAAATTCTCAGCTAGAAGTTGATGAAACATAACATAACGACGACTAAGGAGTTAATATTTTTATATGTGATTATGCGTGACAAAATTCTTAATTCTATACATTTTTACTTATAGGATATAATAGAATATTGTTGATTTTTCTCTTTGTAGAAACACCTGATAATAATTATAACAATTTTCCGATGAAAACGAATGCAATTCATGAAGTGATTATACTCTCCAGTGATGACGAAGAAGAAGAAAATAATCAAAATGAAGTCAATAATAATTATTTTCAACAAAATAAAACTAATGAATTAGATGATACTGTTGAATATACGTGTGCTGATTCTGATCAACTGTACGTAGTCAATGATCATGGTAATTCTCCTGTTTCAATCGACAATCGGCGCGATTCAAATTCTTCACATGTTAGCATTTTACCATTGGATGAAAACTGTGGATCTTGGGAGCCAATATCATCAACACAACAGCAAACAACCTCACCAATGAATGCATTATCAAATATTATCCCACGAAATAAATCGAATTCCAGTAAATCTACAACCTCATCGAAAAAAAAATCATTGCGAAAATGTTCTCCGTCTTCTTCGACATCTCTATCATCGAACTGTTCAACCGTCTCTCCCGCTTCATCTAGTAGTAATTCCGATGATCCCTCCCTTCGTTTCAACGGTTCCATACAGAGCCAATCATCGTCATTTCGTCGATTACCAAAACGAAAAGCACGTGTCATTTCTACATCAACTTCGTCTTCTTCAATCGAAGATGACAGCACGTCAGAAACGACTACAAAACATAAACGTTTAAAAACACGGCGTGAAAAATCATCTTCGTCGTTAACATCAACTTCCTCATCTTCGTCAATCAGTAATCATCAATGTAATTATAGAAAACGTAATCTAAAGAAAAAAGTCTTACGGAAGTCGACAGATGAAGAACCAGAGATTATTGTGTTATCAGATTAAAGATATGTAATTTCGTTGTTGTATATTAATTGTGATTTTATAGTCATTCGCCTTTCTTCGGTACCACATATGTTAGATTTTTTGTCATTTATAGAAGCGTAATAGACTAGACAATTAAATGCTCGTAAGTGCATGACACCGTATATTTAGACCGAAAAATATTGTCGTTTCCCCGTGTCGATTCCTTGCAATATCGTAAAATTTTTGAAAAATTCACGCTTTTTTCCAGTTCCCGTCAAATTTTTGTCACTTTGGAATAAAGAATGTTCAGGTATCCTCAGACTTATTTTACGAACCTCATTCAATAGTACAAAAATTCATACCTCTCTTCCACTTTCAAGCGTGTGATAGAGTAAAAAAGATCTATAGCTTTTTCACTAAATAGTCCTTTTCTTTCTCTTGTCACTGTGCACAGGTGATTATCTTGTTCTACGTCTTTTTTTGACAAAATTAAAGAAATTGAAAGATTTTTACTGTTATGCGTGTATTTGCTCTTATATTTTGCACTCACTTTGCTTTTTTTCTTATTGTTTACGTATAGCTCTTTCTCATTTATGTACATATATATAAACAAACCAAAGTGAAACTGTTCAGTTCTTTACGTTGCGTTAGTTGTTCTTTTTCATTAATTCAAGAAACGTGTTTTTCTCCTCTATATTTTATGTTTTTTCCTTCTTCTACATAATCTGTTGTTGATAAATTTTAGTAAATAAACAACAAACTAAGCGTAAACTTGGACGTTTTTCTTTTACATCATTTTGTTCTTTGGTTCAATTAAGGTTCAGTTATATTTGCCTAGTATGAACAAGGCGAAAACCTAGAGTTTTCGACGTCGATTTAAGACATTATTCATCTTTATTTAATGCATATCCATAATAAAAGCTGTTGACATGTTCTTCTATCGTTTTATCAAATAATTTTGATGATGCAGACAGAAATTAGTCTTTCTAAACGCAGTTAGTTTCTAAACAAATACTAGCTATTTCCTTTCTGTTGGATTCTTCATTCTTGTCTTTAGATAGTTCGTTCGAAGTTCATTTCGGTTTCAGAAGATGCCGTCTGCAGTAAAATTATATATTTATGATATTTCAAACGGATTGGCTAGTGCTCTTGGATCATCGTTACTAGGTAAGTAAATAGTTTTCTTGTCATTGTAAAATAATCAATATTTAATAACCGATTGTCTTCCAGGTAGACAAATTGATGGAGTATGGCATACTGGCGTAGGAGTATACGGGAAGGAGTACCTTTTTGGTTCAAGTGGTATATCGTTTACGGGTCCTGAGGAATTATTTCAACTAGGCTATGTTCCTAAACCAAAAGTTGTACTGTTGGGTGACACAAATAAAACAATTGCTGAAGTTGAAACGTGGATCGTAGAACAAGGAGCCGGTCGTTTCCAGTGAGTATCTTTTCATCTAAAATGTGTATGCATGTAACCTTTATTTTCACTGTTTAGAGGCATCCGATATCATCTATTAGATTGGAATTGTAATAATTTTTCTAATGAATTATGTAAATACTTGTTAGCTGGAAAGGGCATTCCTGAAGATATACTCGATCTACCAAAAATTGTTAAATCAACGTAAGATAATTAATTTTGAATTTTCTATTATCTTACTCAATATTTTTCTTCTTATTATTAGTCCTCTCGGACGTATGCTTCTCTCGTTTCTGAACAATGATCCAATATCTGTTGCGCAAGAAAATGCAACACATAGCAGCAATAATCAAACCGCTGATAACGTACATATGGTGAATAGTTCCGTTCCATCCAATGCAAAACGAACAGTTAGAAAATCTATTTTGTCAAAAACAGATATAACAGTAGATAAAATCGACACAATCAAAAGATTATGTAAAAGATCATTTAACAAACACGAAATCGAATTATTAGATGATATTAGAGAAACATTTCTACCTACCACAAATTATTCTCCAATGTTGACAAAAGAACATATTTCACTAATGAGTATGCATCAAAACAAAGGGTCTTTAAATAAAGCTGTGTTTTACCGTTTTTTATTAGTCTCATTGATGGTAAATGATATTGAGGATATAGATGGACAAATAGATGTTCTACAACTGCTACAATGTCTGTCTGAACGTGAACATGTTACAAAAAGTTTTTCAGAATTAAAAGGACAAGATTCACCTATTGAATTACTTAAAGGATTAACAGAACAACCAGAACAAATACAAATCGAATTCATGAAATGGGTAAAATATCGCTTCTCTAAAAACAACTGCAACAGAATTTTGTTCACTATATTCTTTTCATTCAAGTTTTCATCAATTGCATCAACACCAACAGGTCAAACTATGTTGTTAAATGTTGAAGACGATTTAGTTCCGATATTCACCGAAATAATTCTTAATGAAACTTACTCAAAACATGTCAAATATGAAATAATCGTTTTACTACATAATTTATTATGTTCAGGATCGACTGTCCGAGTCAGTATCTTCTTTGTCTTTCTACTTTTTTGATCGAAATTCAGTAACTGGACCCTTTGTTACGTTCCAGCTCAGTTTTATGAATACAATTTCATTTGCATCGGCAATTGTCCAATATATGAAAGATAAAGTACCCGATGATGAAACAGAAGTCTTTTTAAGTGTGATCATCGCACTTGGAGAAGCAGAAAAAGATGTAAGTTTATTTCCACAGAACAAAAACAGTGTTATATTAACTAATCAAATTATTTAGATTTATGGTATAGCACAAGCAATGGAGTTTAATATTGACATTTACTCATCGAATTCCGCCTGTAAACCATTGATAGAAATAATCAAAACAAATATAAATAATGTTTCATAGTGTACTACATGAACTAACCGCACTCGTGATGAAACGTACGATACTAATCTAGAACTATTGTATAAGACACATTAATGTCAGATGAGGTTAAAATGAATATCTGACTACAATATTTGTTGTTTCTGTGACTGTGAGATATCAGTTAGTGCAAAAAACAAAACAAAATAAAGTATATTTTCTTATTTTAATCTTGATAGAGCATTCGTTTTCATTTTGTAATTGAGTATATGTAAGGTGACTTTTAGTTTATTTTTTATTAGCTTCTATTTATTATGTATTTTCTTCTACTGTTATTCTTTTAACATTTACTATTATTGATCACGATCACCATCTGCGTGTGGTAATACGTTGACTGCAATTTTTGAACTCTCATAGTTTAGTTTTCTCAAAACGATTTTATTTGTGCAGTGCATGAGAAATACTCGATAAGTACAAATTATCCAATAATCGAGTAGATTTGAACGGCAATATTTTGAATTCAGCAGTATGTCGAAATCTATCACTGTTGTGTTAGTTTTGAAATAGTGAAATTTTCAAATTATTTTCAGTGTTTTTGTACTGTAACTCATTCCGAAGTAAAATAACAATATTTTTTTTTATCTTTTAGTTATGAATCTCGATAACTTTTTCTTGTCTATTAAAGTGTTTGCATTTAGTAAAACGATATATTTCTCCGCATTTGAAAGACTTGTTCAACAATAATATTAGAGTATCTTAATTTGGTTTGAGATGTTTTATATTTCAGTATTGTATTCTATCTTTTTTTAAAAATATGACTGAAGGTCATGTTCAAGCAATAGTGGAAGTAAAATTATCTCATTTCAAACAAATTCTCGAACAAAATGTTAGTAATGACAACGTTGTGAATTCAAATGGCAAACAGTCGTATGAACGATTGATATTGGCTAATGAACAATTAAAAACAGACATATCAAAAATATTCACTGAATATGTAAACAAAGAAAAACAAGAAGCTTCTGGGGAAAATAAACGTAAAGCAAAACGTAATCAAAATTTTCTATCTATAGTGTGTAGAAAGCGGTGAGGGTTATGAAATGATCCTATAGTTTTGAAATTTATCAGCATTTGCTCTTAAATACACTCAAAGGGTTAAATACAATAAGGCATGAATTTAAACATCATGCTGAAATATTGCAAGATATGAGAGTGTCTTTTTCTTTGATTCATCTCATTGTTTTCAATTTTAGCTGATGCTGAAAAGGATGAAGAAGAAGAAGAAGAAGAAGAAGAAGAAGAAGACATAGACGACGAAGATAATTTAAACAATGACGACCATGATTTGATTGATATTGGACAAATGGATGAGAAAAGTAACGGACAATCAGCCCAGCAAAGCGGTGATTTAAAAAGACCAAAACTAGAAGATAATTAATCATTCATCTTCTATATCTGTTGTACACGTATTTCATAGGTTATATAGAAAATAGGTTTTTAGTGGAAGTTGGTTTTTTCGTTTTGCGTTACTCTAATGACATCAATCTCTATTTTACGTTCGACAGTGAATAATGGTAACGAAATGGAATGAATTTGTTATCAACGTGATCCAGTCGTCAAGGTGAATTATTTGTCATACAGAGTCATACAACGTGTTGGTGCTTAAAATAAGGTTCCCATACGCTGAAAAATACATTTTTCTTTTAATCTCTTGGAAATATGTGACTTGTATCCTTGCGTTTCATATGCATAAAAAATCAACCCGATCTAGAGAGATGTCTTTTATAAAAAATTTCCATTTTATTCTGGAATGAAAGCAAAAAAAGCAACATATTAACTAAATATATGATTATAAATATTTTGCAGAGAAACCGAACATCCACTGTATTATAGAAGCTTTTATATATAAAAAAGAAAACACAAAAAATATTGACAACATTCAAAAAAATTGTTGTAAAAAAGTGTATAGGGGTTGAAAAGAGAAAAAAGACGGACGGCATCGAATGAATTATATCTAATTTCTGGCTTATTCAGTTGAGAGATTGCTATTTGAGCGAAAAATGACCACCAAAATATGAGAACGGATTAATTCTAGTCTAAATATATTGTACAAAGAAAGTTTTTAAAAATATGATTTTCTGTGTGAGCAAGATTTTACGAACAGAAATAAAAGAAGAAATAATTCTAATGAAGAAGTCAGGAGGCGCACACTCAAATAGAAAACGCAAATAAAAGTAAATTTTAAGGGAGATTATTATTTCACTGTGATTAAAAACTGTTTTTTTCTACGTTTGAACAAAACAACGTCAGTATGAAAAGAGAATAGCAATTTAGACTAAATAAAATGAGTTTAAGAGTATGAGAAGGTAGAAAAATAAGGCAAATATTATGGAAAATTAACCCATAGTTCTTCTTTCAAAAAAAAAGAAGAAAATTCCAAACTATAAATGTTCACAACTTTTAAGTAACAGCAGAAAAATTATTCATAATTTTAGAATGCAAACACTCGTCTTTTTTAAACTAACATGAGATCATGTAACATAATATGAGCATGTCTATGGGATATTAAGGCACTTAGAAATAATAAAAAATCAAAATCAAAAGTATTTAATTGTGCAAAGGTCGCATGCATAAGATATTAATTATGTTTGAATAGTTGTATGCTAAGGTAAGAACGAAATTCTTTTCATTTATGTTAATCTAGTCCGTGACGATCTTGTCTGTTTTGAACCACTTGGCGATGATATAGAAAGACCGCCGGCCGATGTTGCGCCTGAACGCATCGCTCGTACACTAATTGATGGTGATAATGTTCTACGTGTTGGTGACCGATGTCGTTGCGGTGGTTCATTCAAATAACCAGATGAATCAGCAAGTCTTTTTGTTTCATAATCTAATAATACTGGATCTAATCCTTTTGGATCGCGAGAAACAAATGATAGTGAATCATTTACCATACTTCTTAATGCTGTTATTTCCTCACCAGATGTAATCGAACGATTTAAAAATGTTTGTCTTTTACGTATTTCTTGGCTAAGTTGTTCTTTTAATGTTGTTATCTTTAAAAAAAAAAGTGTACTAATGAGCTATATCAAGTGTTTGTTGTTTAGGACCACTCCTCTCATTAGAAAAATCAATTTATCATCAAAAGTGTGGATTCTGAAATTTATACGCAGTGTTTAATTTTAGAATTTGTATCGCTTTCTGTTCTAGAGGTAAAGTTTCATGGTTTTCAAAAGAAATTTTTGGAAACTTGGACAAATAAAGTATATTCGAGTTCTAGTTTCTTCCATGATACTTATGCAATTAAAGTATGTTTTGTTAAAAGCATGGATTCGTAGAACAACTTTCTCTGATCGAAATGAAATATAGTGGAACTTTGTATAACCTTCTGTTAAAAAGTTGCAAGCATTTTCTTTTAAGCCCTAAAGTACACTAATAAATGAACGGCGGTTTTCTCGAAATCGTTTTTTATAGTTTTTGTGCATGACCGTCACGGTCATGGCACTGGTCATGGTGTGACTATTTGAAAAAATATTAATCAGGGTAGTTTCTACTGCGACCAATGTTGAAACAATTTTCTTCCTAATGGTATGCCTGGCATTGATTTTTTCAGTAGCTTTTGATTAATAGTTTATTCGCTACGCCTGAAAAAAAATCTACGTGTGTTTGAGAATATTCTGAGGGTTAGGACAACTGCAGAAAGTGAAAATCATGCATATTTAACGTAACTACTTTTGAAAAACAATTTCTCGTGACCGCCGTAACTGTGATTTTTTTACAAAATTTTTGCGTGACCGTGACTAAAAAAGCTTCGTCATGCACATCTCTAGTTTAAGCTCTTCATACGTCAAATTTTTCTCTGCCATTTTAAACGCTGACAAGCCCGCATGGTTCTAAAATGTAGCTAAGACTTGGCGTTACAATTTGGCAGAGCGAGATTTTTGGTTTTCCATCTGGAGAAGAGTTAATTAGTTCTGGAGAAAAATAGAGTTTTCCGAAGAAGTAGCCGAAACTTTTCTCAAAAAATGTTTGGGAAAACTGATAACAAAATTTGAAAACCTAGTTCTGCTAAGATGCAACGTCGAGTCTTATCTATATTTCGAGACCATCCCGAGCTTTTTAGCACTTTAAACGACGAAGAAATCTTGGCCGCAAGAACATGTACTTTCTGATCCTTATTTGTAGGATAGAAATGGAACTCAATATTTAGGGCTTAGTGTCATTGCTCCAGGATAAGGCACATATTCCATGAAAATTTTATTACGATCGGATGTTCTGGTACGAAAATGGGTTTCTAACAGAGCGGGACCGTAATATTAAATTTTCATACCTGTTCTTCTAAGCCTTTAACACGAGCACGATGTGCTTTTTCTCTTGCTTCAAGTGCTCTTTCTGCTCTAAAATAGACATATATAATCTCTAAACTGAGAACAAAGATCCGATTAAATGTTTAGCTTACGCTGTTTGCGATGTTCGAATTCGTTCAGTTTCCGCTTCTGTTTCACGTCTATTACGTGTAGTGAAATCAATTAATCTAGAAAGTAAATGAGCGCGTTTTAGATTTCTCAACTAGAAAATGTATTATGGTTATATTACCGTTGTGCATGATGTTGTTCAGACTCATTTAATTGTGCCTGTAATTCTTGAACTTGACGCTGTAACGTCTGATTGTCTTCTTCCAAACGTTGAAATTGTCGATCAAATTGTGAACGATCAGTTGAACGTACAATTTCTTCTGTTACAACTCGTTCACGTTCAACCTATTTTATAAAATCAACTAGATGTACTAACTGTTATAACATTTTCTGACAGATACCTTATCGAGTGTTTTTTTAAGAACATTTTTATCTTTTTCCAACCGTAACTTTGATCGTTCTGCTTCACGTTTTTCCAAATCCAAATTACCAAGTTGTCGTTGAAGTAACTATTCAATAAATAAATTTTCAGAAAAATATTTACGTTTGTTTCAAATGAAACTTACCGCATTTTTTTCTTGTAATGCTTGTTTATCAGCTGTTAACATGCTTATTTTTTGATTTCCTTCTTGTTCTGATTCTTGTCGTTGTACAAGGAACTGAAAAAAATGAAATAAGTCCAAATATTATGGTAGATTATACTAAAAGATGATATATTTTATTTAAATCATTCAAAACCTGATTTTATAAGGCAGTTCGAACTGTCTGATCTCGTAAGTAAATGAATATCTTTACATTAGTAATGTAGATAATGTCTATTCATTTATTACTAAAATCTACCGATCTTCAATTTCTGCGTCAAAATATATTTGAAGAACACTCAAAAATACTTTAAATTAGAATCACATTGTTTAGATAAATTACCGTATTAGCATTTCTCAATTGATTTTCTAGTTCATGTCGTCTCATTTCTGAATCTGTTAGTTCATTTTGTAAATGATGTACACGTTCCAATAATTCATGATTTTGTTTTTTCATTTCTGACAGACTAGTTCTAGAGTGTAGAACGAAAATACAACTTGTTTAATCAACTAATATATTACTATACTAACCTTGCTTGTTCCAATTTGTCTTGAAGTACTCGTCTTTCTGCTTCCGTACTTTGAACAGCTCCTTGAACACCTCCTAATTTTTGTTGTAAATCTGCTGCTTGAAAATTTGTTTGTGATAATGTTTGATTTAACGATTGTACACGTGTTTTCAAACTCGACTCGCCTTCCTCTGCTTTTGCTAATGCTAATGATAAACGATCAACACTTAATTGTAACGATTGGCATTTTTCTTCTCGATCCTATGAAAAATTCACGACATATTAATATAAAACTGTTGCAATAGTATTAATTCGAGAAATAAATGAGTCCTTCAGTTCAAGACAACACTCGTTCAGGCTAGAGGAGAAGATTTCAACCTTATTTTTGTTACTATTTCTTTCTTAGTGAGAATAATAACAATACACTTACTTGTATTTGTTTAATTAATGTTTCACATCGTTCCTGATGTACTTGAACTTCGGTTTCTTTGTCATTTAATATCATTGTTAAACGTTGTATTTCTCCTTCTAATGCACGTTTATGCATTTCTAACTCGGTTGCTCTCGCTTCGCACTCATCCAACGCTCGTTTTATCTGTTTCTTTTCATCATTCACCCTTATTTCACTGGATTTTGAAAGACCAATTTTTTCCTAAATGCAAATCATGAACATTGTGCTAATAGATGAATTTAAATTATGTAAAAATTTGAACGTACTATTATTTGTTTTTTCTCATTATCAGTTGCTATAAGTTGTCGTTCCATATTTGTTATACGATCAAGTAATGTTTTTCGTTCACGTTCACTTCGTCGAATGGTGTCTTCTTGTAGTAATAAGGCATTTTGTGTACTTTGAAGCCGAGTGTCTGTACCTTTTTTATCTAGAAAATATAATAGAAGAAAAATAATAAAACAGTAGCCATTAATACTAACAAATACAAAGCAAATTTTCATCAGTAATCTTTTACCTTCTTCGAATGACATTAATGTTTTTTGTAATTGGTTAAAACGTTGATCCGTTCGTTGAAGATTATCCTCGAGTTCTTTTGTTGTTCGACGTAATTGTGTTGCTTCAGCAATGGCATCATCCCGATCTCGTTCGGTTGTTATAAAATTTTGTACAAATTCTCTTAAAACTGTACGAATAGCCTCTGGATCAACATCAGCAACATCAATATAAGCTGAACCGGGTGATCGACCACGTTCACCAGATACACTTCGATGTGGACTACGCGATGTACGACGTAGTATTGGACTTGAACGATTTTCGGTTGTATCAAAGCCTTTTGTTGGCGATATTGGTCGACGACGAACATTTGGACTTGGTGAACGACTTCTTAAACCGCCATGTGGCCCATAGCCCACAGTTCGTCTTAAACTGGATACAATGCTGCCAAGTTTATATTCGGCATCTCGTTTTCCTCCTTCAACTCTATATAACAAAGTAAAGTAAAAAAAAATATTATAGTTTTATGACCCAAAATTAAGATCTGAATGATCTTTTACCTAGCCAGTTGTGTTTCTAATGCACTCGCACGTCCTTCAGCGCCCGACAATGCAATTCGTAATTCTGATATCATCTGATTTGCACCTTCCAATGCTAATTCAACATTTCGTCTTTCATCAACGGCTTTTCGTTCTAAAAAGTAAATATTATTGTTCAGTATTTCTCATTGTCATAGTAGATCTTTTCTAATTCTTACCTAAACGTCTTGCATCATCGACAGCCAATTTAAAATCTCTCTCTTTCAAACGTTGTTCATCTTCTAATTCAACATAATATCGTTGAATATTAGCCAATTCTTTTCTCAATACTTCTCGACTTGCTTCAGCTTCGACGAAACGTTGTTTTTGTCCAAATACTTCTCGTCTCATTTCTTCTTCACGTTGTTCATCATGTCGAACACGATCAGCCAATTCTTCTAATTCTTTTGATTTTTTCTTTGTTTCACTATCTAACATTTTAACATGACGTCTTAATTCTTGTAATTCCCGACGTGCTTCTAATCTTGAACGTTCAACATCTCGTAAATTTTGACGTAATTCGTTAGCATCTTTTTGAAACAACGATTTTTGTTCTTCGAGTACTACAAAGAATATACAAGTCAAGTGATGAAAACTCTTTATTTAGCACATCTTTTTCTGTGTTAGTAAATTAGACAAAGTTTGTGGCAAGAAAGCTATTGACCAACAACTTCGATGGCGTAGTTAAAACGATGCGATGCAACAAAAATATGAGATATAAGCTACGTAAACGTACCTATAATTCGTTGTTTTGCTTCATCTAATAACTGTCTTAAATCAATTTTTTCATTTTCGACACTTTTCAGTTTTGCTCTTAAATCTTCAGCCGAACGTATTGTTAATTCTTTATCGCGTTGTTCATCTTGTAAATAACGTTTGAGATCTTGTATTTCTTTTCGTTGTAATGTTAAATTTTCATCATATTCACGAATACGTCGATTTGATTCAATTAAATCTCGTTTCAATTGATCGCGATTATCTTCCGTTAATTTCAGTTGTGTTTTTATTTCAAAATTATCGTGTGTTAGTAATTGTTTTTGCTGTTTTAGTTGTTCAATTTCATCATGTAATGCTTTTATTTCTCGTTCATTGGCAATTGTTGAATCTTCAAATTTTATATGAAATTTTTTTAATTCATCTTGTAATGATAATATTAATTGACGATCTTGTTCATGATGCAAAGAAGCATCACGTCGAATTTTATCAAAATCTACTTGTAGACGAGTCAACTCATCGCGTGATTGATTTAATTTTTCGCTTAAGGAATTACGTTCAGATTGAGCAATAGATAAAAGCTAAATAGAAATAATATTCTAATGATAAAATTAGAAAAATTGTTAAGAAGACAAACTTTTTGTTTTTCATTTTCAGATTCGATTAGTGCTTGATCACGTTCCGTAATGGCATTGGCCAATTCATAATGTAAATCTTCTTTTTCTTTATCATAACGCTGTGAAATCTCTTCTCTTTCACGAGTAAATTGTCGAATTGTTTCTTCTCGAGCTGTTTCCATTTCATGACGTAATTTATCTCGTTCACGCATCATTCGTTCAACATCATCTTCATGTGCTTGATGATGTGCACGTATTGATGTTTCTTTGTCTTGTTCCAAAAAGCTCAAACCTAGAATAGATAATGATGATGATGGTTAAATGACGAACTGTATCTGCAATGTATTATGAGATCAAACTTACGTTGATTTAATTGATCACGCGTACGAGCAGATTTTTCGATTTCATTATTTAATTCATCGTGTAAACGTTGTACTTCATTTGTTAATTGTTCTTTTTTCAATAATAATTCTTGATTTTCACCTTCTAATTGATCCTTTTTTACTTCCAATTGACTGATGATATTTTGTGCTTCATACAAATTCGATTCAAGACTTTCCTTTCTAAAATAATGAAAAAACTATCGTGTCATACGAGCTATTCAAGTAGTAACTGTCAAACACTTTTTTTTTGTATAAAACGTGTTGAAAAAGACTAGTTAACTATAACTTTACTAGGAAGTCGAAAGATTTAAATATCTCGTGGGAAGAATATAATAAATACGAATAGAAAGCAATTTGGAACTAAAAATTGATATTATCGTCGTTTTACTATACTTAAACGAAATATACTTGTAAATAACAATTTTCTACATATGAAAAGAAATGCCGATCGTCTAGAAAAAACTAAGCTACTCAGCAACATTCACTAGCTTAACTCTTTCGATAAAAGAGCACCATTTATCCTCCTTTTTTTAAAAAACAAATAATATTTTTAACGATCGAATTGTGCTTATCAGAGAAGGTTCCCAAATTGCAAATCATTTTTTCAATGAAAATAAGTGGATTATATGTAATTGATGATGCTGATTATAAATATGAACATCGGAGTTGCTCTTAGACTTTTGTTGACCGGTTTTTTGGAAACCGAATCTTCAGAAAAAAAAATAAATAATTGAACAAAAAGCATAGCTCACAGAATCTCTATAATACAACTCTAATATTATACCCCTAATAACCTGAACTGAAAATTTCAAAATCACAATAAATTAATAGAACTTGCAAGGTCAGTCAATAACGAATTCAACATTTTTACTAAATAAATATTTTTATTCAATGACATTAGAAAATAAACAGATTTGAAAACAAAATACTCAAAATTATAAAAAGAAATTTTCAATAAATATTTATTAAAATATAGTAACGCCTACGTGGAATAAATCCGATTTATTTACAATAAATAGGATTATTAGTTCATTATGTCAGAAATTGGATTACATTGATGTGGTAATAATTTTTATGTTTAGTCTGACAGAATTTAATGTACTAAATTTAAGTTTTAGATATTTTACTGTTAATTAACTTTAAAGAATTAAAGCTTTGGATACTTTAGGTTTGTTTTCAGTTCGTTCTTTGATTCAGGTACTTATTATAAGTTGTTCTGATATATTTAAGTGTTTGTTTTTTAACTTTGCTTGAACATAAGATATTAGGTTATGTTCAGAGCAGAAATGGACCTAATAAAGTTGGGTTTAATTCAGCCAAAAATCAGAAACTTTTTCTCAATCGGCCATTTTGTAGAAGACACAAAACTGTCTATCTTTCATAAGCTTTCGTTTTTCAAAATATCATTGAATGATACTATGATTTTTGCAAAGTATTCTACTGCAACGTTTTTCCATCGAAAACAGAGTAACTACTCTTTTCGGGACTTTTTCTATGCTGTTAATTTTTATATTAAAAAGCTAAAACTTACGGAACATAGATAGTTTTATGTCCTCTACAAAATGTCTGGGTCAGAAACTTTTTCTAGTTTTCTGAAGATCCAAAATATCGGTCAACAAAAGTGTAAGAGTAATTCCAATGTTCATATTTATAATCAACATCATCAATTACATATAGTCCACTTAGTTTCATCGAAAAATTGATTTGCAACTTGGGGATCATCTTCCCGGGTTAATTTTACTGTCTCTTTTAAAATTATATTCGTGGATGCCTATTAACAATATTTGTTATATGATTATTTTCGCGCAGAAGTCTCATGCATCTCTTATCCATTTTGAATTTTAGTGAGCATAGATATTTTTCGACTAACGTCTAAACAGCATGAGATAGATGTTCACGTTTTACGCCATTCAATAGAAAATATTGGAAGACTTCTTCTAACAGAAAAGATGAAATTATCTACTTACTCGGCACGTAATGCACTAAGTGTCTAAATTTGAAAAATGAAAATTTTATAACATATAGAATAGAGATAATATCTAATTTCTCTTGAATTTAATGTCTTACCGAGCTTAGGGTTTGATTGTCTCGCTCCGTTCCGGTTAAATCGACAACAAGATTGCCACGTTCTTTTGTTAGATCTTCTTTTTCTTTATTTAAACGTAAATTATGATCACTCAAACGTTCAATATCTTTTTTAGCTGCTATTAAATCTTCGGCAAGTGTATTTTTCAAACGTGACATCTAAACAATATTTTCTTTTAAAAAACTATTTCTTATATATCGTTGTATCTCTTACATGTTGAAATTGTTCAATAATTTCCGCCTTGTCTTTATTTAATAATATAATTTCTTGTTCTAGTTGTTGACGACTAACATCGCATAATTGTAAACGATGATGAATAGCTAAAAAAATAAAATCAATGAAATTAATTTAATTAATTAATTATTTGACATATATATGTTTTTCTTCAACATACTATCACGTTCATTTTCAACATCAATCTTTTCTTGTTCAACTTTTACTAGTTCTTGACGTAACGTTGATTTATCTTGTTCAGCATCCGATTTTTCATTATGTATAGAATTCTTTTCTTGTTCAAGCTTAATTAAATATAAAAAGAAATTAGATAAAATTTATTTATTTGTCAGTTGTAAACATATACCATTAATATAATTCTATTTAATTCCACTTTATCCTGTGCTAGACCTTCATTTAACGATTGTACTTTACATAATAAATCTCGTAATGTTGCGCCTTCACTTCGTTCTTTGTTTAAATCAAGTTCAATTTCGGCACGATAAACCTCCGATCTTGACAAAGCATCCGCTGTGTAAAGAAAAAACAATTTGTAAAAAAAAAAAAAAACACAAAAAAACATTTAGTTGATATTTCTAAATATACTTACAAAGAACATGTTTTTCTTGGCCAAATACATCTTTTCCCAATTTTTCTTTATGATATTGTTCACGTAATTCTGTAACATCTTTTTTCAAATGAGATATTTTATTTTCAAGATTTTCAATTACTTTTATGCTAGAAAAAAATCATATCAATTAATTTTATTTTTGATTTAATGTATGATCACACTTACCATCGTTCATTTTCTTTTACTTGACGAATTTTGTCTTTAATTGTATCTTCTTTTTCTTCTTCTAATATATCACTAGTATTATGAAGAAAAAAAAACCAAAAAATTAAAAACAATGTTTAGTCATTATCAACTAATATATGTCTACCGTTGTCGTTGTAATTCTGTATTTGATTGTTGTAATCGTTCACATTCAGCTCGTAAAGAATCAATTTGATTATTCAATGACTAGAATTAATGAATAATATTTTTTAACATTATCAAATTTTATATAAAAATTAATTTATTCACTAATACATACTAATCGAACTTTTTCTAAATTAATTTTTTCATAATTTGATGATTCAAGTGCTGTTTTTGATCGATCTCGTTCCGTAGCCGTATCATCAAATTGTCGACGTAATTCATCAATTTGTAATTTATAACCGGTTGATTGTTGTTCTAAATGACGTCGTTCAGAATCAGATTCATCTAATTGACGTTTAAGTTGTTGAATTAAATCACGAGAATTTGTCAATTTTGTTTGAAGATCATGGACCTTGAATAGAATTCAAAAAAGAAAAATATATATATAATGTTCAATAAAATATTGACGACAAATATAGAAAAGAAAAAAAAAAAAAACTAATTCAATTTAAATAATTAAATCAAACATGTTAGAGATGATTGGTATCACGGAAATGAGTTTATGAGACTAATAATCACTAAAAGAAGATATACATAATAAATTATCATTAACTAAAATCCTTCTCTTTTCAAAATGTGTCTCCTATATGATTGGTTTTTTTATTTCAAAGTTGTGTTTGTCAATTTAGTACAAAACAAAAGTCGGCATTGACTTGTATGAAACATATATTTATATATATATATATGAAGAAAGTGAGTTAGAATAGTTGAATAAGAAAAGAAGGAAATGAGAGCGGAAAAGAAATGTCTTTTATATGATGTTTGTTTTTTTTAAAAAAAAAAATGCTAATATTCACAAATAAGAGCGCTGGGCTTCCAATTTAAAATGTCAATTCCATTATAAATGAAAGAGTATAATGAGCGCAAATTAAACTTCGACAGCAGCAATAGGGTTTTAAGTGTATAATGATCATCGTTTGTTTATTTGTTTGTTTGCTATTTCTTATATAAGGTTGAAATAAAACATAAAATATTCTTATTATTTACCTGAACTTGTCGTTTATTTAATGCTGCATGAACAGCGCTAAATGTTGAATCAGCAAATGATGGTGAAACGTTACGAGAATGTGGACGAGATGTTAATATTCGTTGTGGCGAATGTGATCGAGGTGAACGAATTCTAATTTTAAATGAAATATATAAATATAAGAATATAGTTTTGAATAAGTATTATAAATACTTACCGAGTTAATGTACGATCAGGTGAATCAAATCTCTCACCACCAGCTGATCTCAATGGTGAAAGACGTCGTGGTGAACCAGTACCACCACCACCACCACCACCACCACCACCATCAATATCAAAATCAAATGGACTTTCTTCATCATTAATAACAGCTTGAGCTATATCTCGTAAACGTGCATGAAGTCGTTCAGTTTCCATATTAATTTCACGCGTACGAGCATCTAATGTATTTTCTCGAATACCCGATGTTCTTTCACCACTACTAACACCAGCACCAATTGATGATGTTCCTTCCTTAAATTAAAGAAATGAAATTTAACGATTAAATGAACTTAATTAATATTAAAATAAATGCATCACTGATCATCTTTTTTTTGGTTGTCAAGATAACTAACCAGAAACCGTATACTATAAGATGACGACATTGTTCACAGTTTTTTTTTTTTTAGGTGTATTTAACCAATATTCCAAAGTGTGAAATCAAGTATGCATGTATGTATGAGTGTATGTGTAGATTCTTGAACGAAAAAGAAGAAAAAAAATTGAATAATCAATTGATGTAAATAGAGACGAGAGCAGTAGTTCATAAATTGAAGAAGAGAAGAAAAGAATAAAAAAATACAAAAAAATAAAAGTTATAATGAATGAACAAGGAGAAAATATTTTGAGAAAAATAAGAGAAATACTAGGCGGAGCCTAATGGCTTAAGAATAAAAAATCTCCTCAATACTTGAAAAATAAAATGGAATCAAAAGACGATAATAGAAAATGTTGTTGCTTTTACTGTTTCGTCGTCTTTTTTCTTTTTTTTTCAATACCTTATCCATTGTTCGTTTGTTATACAGTGTAAAATAAATTTTACTGATACTTGACATCACACTTCTCTTCTTCTGTTTAAAAAATGGGTTAGGAAGGGTGAACAGTTAGCTTTTGACAATGAAGAAATAATGGACAATGTGATGTGAGTGAAAAAATCTAATGCGCTAGTAAATCCTAGTAGAAATTCTATAAGTTTTCTGACAGGATTCGAGACATATTCTACCAATATTCTACTTAGGATCCTAACAAAATTGTACAGAATCCTAATGAAATCAGATATACCCGAAAGTGATAGAATTTTCTAACATTCTGTTAGTATCCTACACAAACTTAAGAGAAATTCGAGTATTTTAGAATCCTGCTAGGAAGTTATTAAGTGAATCATAAATGTTAAGATCCTAGTAGGAAATAGACAGGAATTGCCTAGGATTTTGTCTAGCGAACTATTGTTATTAGAAAATGAAACTATTTTATCTTTTAAAAAAACGTTTTTCGATATCACTGCAATACTTTCTATAAACGATAATAATTTACGAATTGTTAACTAGAGTTATTAAGTTATTAAAAAATTTTCTTCTAGAAAATGAAAATTTTTTTAATAAAAAAACTAAAACTAATCGTTATACTTAAATCTAACACCTTTCAATTCATACTTAAAAATTTTGTTTGATGAATCTTCTCATATAAAATGATTTTACAAGTCATTAGAAGGGTAAATTGTTTATATTAAGTCCAAACTAAATGTCATTTACAATCTGTCAAAGTAAAAAGGTAAGAAAATCAAAAAAAAGATTCTTTTTCAATCAAACCTGTTTTCTCTTGTACATTATACGTATTGATTCACTTTAATAAGTAATAAAAATTCACTTTAATAAGTGATATTAATCCTTAGATACAAATAATGATCTTTCTTCTTTATTAAAAGAAATTTTTAAAATGTAAAAATGCAAATGAACCGCAGAACCGCAAACCGAAACGAGAAACAAATAGAAAATGAAATGAAAAAAAGAGAAGAACAAGAAAAAGTTTACACTATATATTGATGATGATGAAGATGATGATGATGTGATGGTATGTATGTTTGTGCAAAAAAAAAAAAAAAAAAAGAAAAAAAAGGAAAGAATTTTTGAAAAAAAAAGTCAAAGGGAGAATTGTTCTAAAATGATCTCTATAAAATAATAGAAGTAAATATAATCAGAAGTCATGTTTAAAATGAATGAAGAAAGAAAGAAAATTCGAAACAATCAACACGATATAACCAGTTTTTTTTTTTTCTCATACAAAGGCTTCAACGAAAATCAAAGATTTGTAAATATATGCCAATATCGATAGGCACAGACAAAAATGGAAATTACGAAAAGAATTTTTTTCTTCAGTTTTTTTATTTTGAAACATAAAAATGCTAAAAATGCTTTTGTTGTGGTCTTGATTTAATTTTTATGGATATAATTAGATAGATTTCCAATCTCGACAACAAACATATATAAATTGTCAGGGAACTTCAAAAGCAATATCACTTGTCGATAAATCTGAACAAATTGTCTTTAAATTTTAATTTCTCCTATTTAATTAAATACATTAATTTACAACTTTCATTATTTTGATATATAAATATATCGCTATTTTCACGTACACACACACACACACACACACTCTCTCTCTCTTTCGCGTGTGCACTACGTTGTTAACGATGGGAAAATGATTGTGAATAAATTTGAATGAGTAAATAAATCGAGACAATGAATTGGAAACATGGACTGAAGACTTTTAAAATTCTCCTTTCTATTTTATTTTATATTTGTTTGTGAATAGGAAAAAAAATTTCTAACAAATTTTGAAACTAGTCTCAAGGTAAATGAAAGATCATATTTCTTCTAATAGAAACGACTCTAATAATAAGACGGCGTTTTTGTTCAAAACAAGAATGGTAATTTTAGTGTCGACAGATAATTGCGATTAATTTTCACACAACACATGATCATCATTTCGTAATTAGAAAAACATACAATAAAAAAAATAAAACGAAACCTGACCATGAATAAAAGAAATTTAATCTGAGACGTCTGCTGATGCAGCTATGAAGTTTAATATTCAATTGCTGTTTTTGTTCTTATTTTGGAGCATGTCTTAGATATTTTCCTAGTAAAGAATTTCTAAAAAAGAAAAAAAAAAAAATGAATTACCCAGAAGTTTACTAAAGAACTCTGACTTTCATTTCTCGCTTTCTGAGCAAAACAAAAGGGTGTATAATAAAAAAAAAAGATCCTTTGTGATTTTTCAGTTTTTGGGGAATCTACTTCATAGAAGAGTGTCATGTACTAGGCTTATAGTCGATTGCTCAAAAACCATTTTTATTTATCACTTTCATACACATCATATTGGTTATTGTTCACATCATAACTTTATTTGTCTACATACTCCGATTAAAAATCACTATAATCAATAGCAAATTATTTTCAATCATTAATACCATCGAATGAGACATATGCACGATATTTTCAAAATAAATACAGAATGGTCCAAACGTTAGTTTACCGAAATAGACACACATTATTATGTACATTTTATTTTTATTTACATCAAAATTATTTATTTACGTCACAATTATTAACATCAACATGCATTAGTTAAAATGTTAAAATTATTAAAACTATTAAGAAACAATTGTCTAATACTTGAAATACTCAATTAATTAATCTTCGGTAAACTAACTTTTGGGCCACCCTGTATATTTTTTTTATTTTTTTTATTAGACATTAATAAAATGGCGCAGTTATTTTAAAGATGATAAAGCAAATGCGGATAAAGAAATAAGTCTCGATGAAATGTGAAACTCGACTTGATACAATTTTAATTTACTTTCGCCTTACAACCGCTTATCAGTTACTAGAGACTCAAAACAGTCTTCTTGTGAGTCTTTCAGAAATGAATTTCTGTTTTGAGTTTCTAGCAACTGATAAACGGTTTTAAAACTAAACTAAATTAAAATTGTATCAAGTTTCACATTTCATATAGATTTCTTAAAACCGCAATAATTAACCGCATATTTAATTCTATGAAGAATTGTGACTAATTCTTTTATTCTTGGTCGTTCTCCACTGTGAACGAGCGTGACCCGTAAGAGGATGGATAACCAGTTCCCAAGATCAAACCATAAGTATGGTGCTTTTCACATTTGTCTCAACGTTTGTTGAGCAAAAGTTAGTAGCTACAGTTTATGTTAAAGGATGAATCATTTCTGATAGAATAAAAGGAAATACTTAATGGAGAAGCAGAATATGACGAATGATATCTGTAGACAAAATTCTACGCACTTCCTGCCTATTTCCAACTAGGCTCTTACGGAATCCTAACATTTAAGATCCACTTAATAACTTCCAAGCAGGATCCTAAAATCTCTCTGAAGTTTATTTAGGATACTAACAGAATCTTAGAAAATCCAATGACTTTCGGGTATATCTGATTTCATTAGGATTCTATAGGATTTTGTTAGAATCCTAAGAAATTAATGCGAAATTCCAGTAGGATATGTTTCGGATCCTGTGAGGAAACTCATAGAAATTCAACTAGGGATTGTGCTCCGTTCTCGCCATAGGAAAGCTATTGTTCATTGTTCGATAAGAACAAGGAATAGTTACACTCTCATACAGTGTGGACGAAGTTGTGTTGCTTGACGCGCCTTAACTCTGTCTTTCTCGAAGGAAACCACATGAGAAAAGTCGAAACTGGCCATGGTATTCTCTTTTGATTCTTTCATAAATAAATTCTGTTTTGAGTCTCTAATAACTGATAAGCGGTTGTAAAACTAAACTAAATTATAGCTTGAAAATCATTGAAAAGCAATAGTTGTTCAAAAATTAGTTACACTATCAAGTATTATAATTCTCAGACGTATGATTTATAGAAATAACTTATCAGTTTTAACAATTGTATCATTTTACTTACGTGGTAGCTTCGATACATCTTTTTTTTTTTGTTCACTCTGTACGTACAAAAACTTCACCACTAACAGCAACAATCAAAAACACAAAATCAGCAGCTTTGTTTAACTTTATATATGTTAAATCTATGTTTTTTTCTTTCTCTCTTTGTCGATGTTTATCTATGCTATTGCCATTTTCAAGTTTATTGTTGTTTCATATATTTACTTTTTATTTGCTGTTTGTCCTCATTTATTATATATACATGTCCGTGTATAGTAAACAATCTATTTGATCTTTTTTTTTTCTCATTTAATTTATTAATGGGCTTCTCTTATAAAAATATAGTGAAGAAGAAAAAAAGAACTCCTTTCTCTGTTGTACATATTTCATTTAAAACTTTTTTAGCACACAATTTTTTTCCAAATCAACTTGTTTAAACGCAGCAATCACAAAGAAGAGTATCAGTAATTCGCTTTTAAATCATATGTATTTCGAAAAGTAATAGAAATTTTCAATTGTTTATATTATAGTGTATAAGAGCATTGTTTAAGTAGAAAGAGACAAAAAAAAAGGAAGAATGAGCAAGAAGAGCATTTTTTTCATTCTTTTAAAAATTTCAAAAAAATGTAGACAAAAATATTTTTGATGATCGTTTAAGAAATGAATGATAGGTGACAAAGGATATAGATTGCTATCAAATCTAAGTAAATCTTACGAAATAATTACCTCTCTAGTTACATTTTTGGAGTTAGTTATATTTCAAACTAATTAAAATGGAAAAAAATCTGATTCATATTAAGGTATATGTCGAATGAGTGATATCTTCTTTGACTCAAATCTTTGTTTGAAAGATCAAAGTGTGAATTATAAAATATGTGTCAGAAACATTTCAAAAATCTATTGTGTTCTGTTTAATTCAAGCTAGACTTTATTTGCTTGTACGAGTGGTGAAAAACTACTAGTCAATGTTTTTAATATTGTTTGCAATGGTCATTCATGTGAAATATTTAACTTTCATACAACTTTGTAAGGGTACGCAATCATATTCTTGGCCCATGAAAAAAAGTCCACAAACAAAAAAATGTTTGTCTGTCTTTAAGATATATGAAGAGTAGAATTTAGAATATGACGACCGTTTCTGAATTACAGTAGTTTGCAAAAAAAAAGAAAAAAGATCGATATTATAGCACGAAGATGCTTAAATCAAAGTCAAAATTTTGCAACGCAGACAGAACAGCTTGAATATAAATTATTCATGAAACGAGTTTTCAAGGTCTTAAGTAAATCCTGACAAGATGTTTCAAGGTCCCGTTGTGGAAATTTGTTTACGTTTTATGACCTATATGACAGATATAACTGTTAGACATACGAATATGATCGTGGAGAAAATTCAGTGAGAGGTAAAAAAATCTCCAAAATTTTCAAATTTTTCAACAAAACGTTTATCGGTCATTTTTTCTAGTCGTTTTCTTCAAGTCGCAGCTTCAATATATTTTTAACATACTCTCGCTAGCACACATGAATTGATGCTACCATTCTTTCAACTTATAAACTCCTATGAAATTTGAGTGCGATTTTTTAGAGATCTGATTTTCCGGTAAATATATTTAGCCTTTCACACAACTAAATTCAACTACACACAAGCATAAATCCTTTACAATCCTGAGAATTTTTAGGAAGCTAAAAAGATATGAGAATCAAAACAGACAATCGATCATGATGCGTCCGGATGACGCTATCATCGCTGCGAAATAATTGCATTCGATAGGAGTGCGGCGTCACGAATGGCAGTTTCCACGTCTTGCGCCGACACTACGGCGGTTTTTGAAAGCGCCACTCAAAATTTTTCGGAATTTACGTTTTTCCTGATTTTGAGGTCTGTTTGTTGGATAGATTTATTTGCAAATCTACGATCCTATCAAAAATTTCATTCTATAGAGCTTGAACTTTTATCAAAAATACTCAAGTTCTCATCTGAAATGTAAATTTTTCTTCTTTTTGAATAACGTTGTGTTTTCTTGGACATACGAGGGTATTCATATGTGAACCTCTGGCTTTTCGATAGAGGCCTGCAGGTTACAACTTTTTTTATAATCTGTAACCTGTCCTAAACGGCGAAGTCGTAACCTACACCTGTCGCTACCTGTAGGAAGGAGAGGTTACGCGTAACTTGCAGTACTCTATTTTTTGAGTGTTCTTCAGCATTTTCGCTATAACTCATTAAGAAAGTAGGACTTTTCAAAGAGAAAAATTACATTTGAGAGAGAGTAACTTGTGATAACTTTTGTACGTTTGCAAATGAATAACTCTATTTCGTCTTAGGATCTTTGAAAAACCGGATGTCTTCTGCTAATAATCTAAGTGTGTGATATTCAAAATTTTGCAGAAATATGAGCGTCCTACTTAAACTGATAAACAAACCACTACCGTGTATTTTGAAACTTTCAAAGTAGATGATATCAATAGTCTTTTTTCACGAACCCTATTTCTAAAAATTCTGTTTTTGCTGCATTCTTTGGGGTATGAATTCTACCACAATAGGGTTCCAATGATTACATATGTTTCTCACACACGTTTTGTAGTTTAGACTTTAATCTTTCAAATAGAAAAAACTTTAGTTGGACATATCACCGACAAAAAATTAAAGTTCATTTAGAGTTAAAGAAAAGTGCTTTTTCGTATTCAGCACACTTGATAACCTGGAAAATTTTCTATTTTTAGCGAGGGGTACCGCCAAAAAGTTAAGAAAA
>CAJNOQ010000842.1:0-40163 GCA_905250885.1 Didymodactylos carnosus
TTCGATTTTATAGAGAACGCCGAGATATGTCGATTTATGAAACAGTAAAAAGCGGAAATGTCACTTGCATGTGGGGTGCCTAACAAGGTTTCGGAGACAATCCTTGATAATAACAGCTGGGCAGGATCGAACTACCGGGGTGCTGTCCACGTATTCACACAAATTCAACATCATTATTTGTCGTCTAGATGGGGGCTTAGTTTTATTGCAACTGTTTCGGTTTTAGAATCTTAAACTTATATGAAAACATAGGTTATCGACTATATAAATTTGCTTGGCAATGTTTACTTGCAAGAAAAGTATAATAACGTAGTGAAATGTTATAGAAGGTGACCAAGGCGAAGTTCTGGGTCTTCTATATCTTCATCTGAACGACAAATAACGATGTTGAATTTGTGTGAATATGTGGACGGACAACGCTCCGATGGTTCGATGCTACTATGCTGTCATTATCAAGGATCGAAGCCTTATCAAGCACCCCACATGCAAGTGACATTTCCGCTTTTTACTGTTTCATAAATCGACATATCTCGGCGTTCTCTATAAAATCGAAGACTGAAAGTCACAGATTTTCGCCTCGTGCCATTCAAAAAAGCATCTGCGCCCATTCTATTTTGAGATCGAGAGTAGATCAGAGTGGACGTACGCCCACTTGATGAAAAAAACTCTGATGTCCGCATCGAACGGTAAGATTTTCTAGAAGGTAGTCTCTGGAATACCACGAAAAAAGCACTTCAAATTTTTTTTATTTAAACCATTAGAAGGAGCATATATAAAAACCTAGAAAAATGTGTCTTTCTAAACTCCCAAATGCTTTTTTTAAGAAGTTATAGCACATATCTGCATCATAAGCCAAAATTGCTCACTGTGGGCGTACTTATAGGATAGAAAGTTCAAGAGTGAAATAATTATTAATAAATAGTGAAAATAGAAGATAAAATGACATTAATGAAGGATCGTATGTTCGTATGATTGATAGTGATTTTCTCCATTCGTTATAGTTTATGTAACATTTGGATACTTATTCTTATCCTTACAAACAGATTTACTATTTATAGCAGTATTATATATTCATGTGGGTTTCTGATAATGTTTTGAGAAAAAGAAAGCTATTGAAAATTTCTTAACTACTGGATACACCCAGAAAAGCATCAGGATATGTTGTGATCGTATTTAATACTCAACGTTTTATTTCTTCTGCTGAAGAGCTTTTTGAATTGTTTTTCTTTTTATCGATATTACATATATCAATGTACGTATTATTGTTAAAGACGCAATCACTTAGAAAGAAAAGTTTTCCCTATACTATGATAAGAACGGCTTTCAAAAGTAGTTAGCAACACATTATGTTAGAGAAGATGGATGTTTTTATGCTTTTTCAGGATAAAGAAAGTCAATAACCTATATTAAGTATGATCATCATTATTTGATGATTTTATGTAACAACTTAAAACAGCAATATTCCTGGAACGTTCGGTAGTCCAGGTCATATTAAATTCTTCTAAAAACTCATTTACCGTAATATTATAGTAAGTGGAAAATGATGACTAGCGGCATCTTTATCATCTGGTCTTAGACACTACTTAGAAATCCATAAAATGACTGAATAAATAGCCAGACGTTGTAGACGAACGGTTCGACGTAACATACCATTAACGGAGGCGGTATAAAAACTGATCTTCTCAAATGGATATACCAATAACAGTCACTAACAAGCATCGGTGAATGACGAGTTGAACATAACCTGAAAATATCTAAATCGTTGTCTTTCATTAATTATAGTCTACGGATGTACGAACAGTTCATATCCAGCCGCTGGATGGGTACGAATATAAAGTCTTTGTACGCGTGTACAAAAAGTCGTACTCGTTTACATCTCTTACTCATATTATTTACAACTAAAAGTTAAATTTGAGGATGCTAAAGACTTCCTTTTCCCTGTACAGTATCTCAGAACGGTAGTTTTTCATTTTCGTTTCTGATTCTAGTCTCGAGATGAGAGAAAAAGAGTAAAAGTATAACGTTACCTAGACTTTTGATTTTGAAAACTCAATATCTCAAAAGACAAAAGCGAGACAGAAAAACTATCGGTTTAAGATATTGTCCCAGGTATCTGTGGTAAAATATCTGGACTAATTCAATGAAATTTTTGATTATCACGACGTATCCAGATTGTCAGCAGCAGTATATCAGACGTTACAAATAATATTAGACAGGTCACTTTTTCTAGGGCATGTGCGGTGACACTCATATCTCTGAGAAAAACCAATGGAAATTTTCGGAAGACGCCTCGTTATGAACAGAACACTTTGCTCCATCAGACTATGTATCAAAAAAAGGAGTTTGAAGACGCCGGAAAGGAAAAAAACTTTACGAAACTAAAAACAGTTGCGTTTTTTCAGCTGTTCTCATGATCAAATGCCATTTAGGTGACATAGTACACAAATTGAAGAATTTTAGAAAGAAAACACTTTTTTTTACAATTATTTTTTTCTATGTAACTGTTTATGTTGTCTGAGAATTAATCTATTACACTACATTTACACTGTTCTAGAATTGTACTGGCTCTCAGCACTCACGCTTCCACTTCCCATTCAGGATTAGCCGAGATTTCTGGAGTTCTGTATCGAATCTGGTTGTTTCCAATCTTTAGTTTAAAAATGTGCAAAGTAGCTGTTATTGAGCCCTCATTCAGCCTTATCTTGAAGTATAGGGTAGGGTAGGATAAGGGTGTACCGCACATCTCTATTTTAATCCTATAGTTCTTGACCTTGACACAAAAAAATGACCTTACCGAAAATACTCACACCAACTAAATATCTAGTCCTAATAAGACATTCACCTATACACAAAAATCAGTATGTTAATTTGAGTGGAAAAAATTAGTCAATTAAACAATAATGAATAAGAAAAATGATAGTCTTCTACGCATTTTTTAGAATTCAAACGTACTACATTGGAAAAGTGATACTCGTGACTGAAACGCTGAATATGGAGACTACAGCGCTATTTTAATGTGACTAATACAAGAAGAGGTTCAATCCAATTCTGCTGTCACTAATAACGGAATGGAAAACAACATCAACTGAAAGATTGCTCGCGCTACTTGCTATCTAAAACAGCAAAGAAGCTGTGTGCAAAAAGTTTTCTATTGAACGCAAGGAGTTAGTTTCTGATAGTTCGAGTTCTCTAGAGATCCCATAGCAGCAAATTTTAATGAAACTTACATATTGTGTCTGATTGAAAACTTTCATTACAAGTACAAACTTATAAATCAATCATTTATACATATTTTTGTAGAATTTTTCACGCGCTATCAACTACAACAAAAAGATTTGTCATCAGAGTTGCATCACAGAAAAAAATTCATTGTTTCGCTGAAGATGTCAATAACAAGCGATGAAAAGGCTATATTTGACTCAGACAGTCATTTCTTTTGTTTTCTAACTACTCTCTTACATGTATTCTTGATCAGCTCAGCGAGCTCTACCAGATCATGTAGAAAATAAAATACTTTTCGTAAACTTTTTGTTCCCTCGTTTCAACGAAACTAAAAGATTAGCTAAAAAGCTGACAATCTTTTTATACAACAAACCTTTGTTTAGAGTTTGAAAGTATGCAGATCTGCACAACATTGAATTCTCTATCGATCTGCAGTATAAAAAAAAAGAATTTGAGAAGGGACTGATTTCTTTAGGATTTTTCAATCTCGTCTTTTGAAGCGTCCTAATGAGCAAAACGGGATTAACACTCTACCATAATATTGTTTGTATATCAAATATTCAGATGAAAAATGTGTATTCGATTCCGGAAACAAGATACAAAAAATTCGTCAATTACATGAAGATGATTTTGCATAGTTCTACGACGACGCATCATTTATTTATAAATAAAGCAGAATACAACATTAGTAATATAAAATTGTCATGTCTTTCAAACGTTTAAAAATACATTAATCAGTAATAAATTCGTGGTTTAGAAACAAGCGTTTGTTCTGACTAGGTATGCACAAGTTATACGAATCAATGATTTTCGACTCTTTGGGATACAGGAGGCATCCTGTATAATTTTCTATATATTTATACGAAAGATAAAATTAAAGGCTAAAAGTAAGAAGCTTTTCTAACAAATTATTGTAGAGGCACGAACAACTTTATAACTGGTGACCAGTTATCGCATACAGTCATGGCATTTAAGAATACTCATATTTTTGTTATAATTAACTTAAAATATTTTTGTTTCAACAAGTAGATAGAGCAAACATTTGTCTACAAAATGAGACGTTCCGCAAGTCTGAGCGATATTTAATAACCGTGTTATAACAATTTTTCTGGATATGCTGATACCAGTTATCTAACTGATGCATGCCTAAGAATATTGACTCTTTCTAAAAGGTTATTTTCGAACGATTTACATTGAAACTTGAAGTGAGCTTTCAACAACTTGTGATAATTATTTCTTTCCTAATTCAAGATTAATATGAGTGAAAAGTATATATAATTTTTGCATTTTAATGAGTAAAACACTATTCTTGAATGATTTATTATTTTCTACTTTTACTTTAATTATTGTGACAAAAAAACTACTGTTCATCGAACTACGAGTCTGTCCTATTTTTTGTTTCCTTTTCTTTTTGTTCTTATTGTTTCTGTATATCTATGTTTGAGTTCTAAAAAATATTCTATTATATATATATAATGTGCTTGAATGGAATAGTAGAATTGTGTCAAGAAACACACTACAAAGAAGAACGAATAAAAGATCACCCGTGTTTCCTTTTCCAGCCATAACTGCTTCCGAAACAAGAAAAAATCAAAAAAAGTTCCTTCTTGTACAGTTGTTTTTTTTTAAACCGATGATCACATCACACGCACGTTCAAATAATAATCGCTGTCGTTTCTTCTGTGTGTGTAAATGTGTGTATGTGTGTGTGTGTGTGTGGATATGTCTGTTGTAAAGAATACTAAGGCCCTATTAATACCATCCAAGTCTTTTTTACGCCATGATTCATTCGAACTAACGATATGGAAAAGATATGGCCTAATTGACATTTAACAGCAAAAGACGTCAATACAGTATAATAAAACATTATTCTCGATTCTATGTACCGTCCTGACATACTAATTGTTATTTTTCTTCATGTTGTCAAACAAAAATAAAATATGGATTTTGTTGCCATTACTCTGATAACGGTTACAGCTGTTACAATACTGGGAATATGTATATTCATATTCGTTTGTGCACTTCAACCAAGATTTCTTAGGTAAGTCATTTATAATGTTCATCACAATATTTTGGTATGTTTTTGTATTTTCACATTAACGGTTACTCTTAATAGCAGACTCTCTCGTAGCAGTGTTGTATTTCTTTTACGCTAGTTATCTAATTCTAGTTCAATTAATGGTTTTTTTGTTTTTTTATATTTAAAGTAAACTTCATTCGCATACTATTGAAGGTGGTATCTTTACATCACCTACAGAGGAAAACATCGAACAAATTCAAGCAAACAGTAACAATAAACATCGAGCAAGTAGCATTGGTGTCGATTTAACTCCTAGTAATCAAAATGAAAGAACTGAACGTTTAAAAATGTTAGAAGGCGGCTTTCGCCATCATAACAGTAAACATAATCGTTTAAATATATTTTCGTATATACGTCGAATATTTCAAAAACATCACAAAAGAAAAACGTTTAATCAATCGATCGAGTCACTAGATAGTAACGATAATGAATTATCTGATCAAACTGATTCACGATTAAAAAGACATGTTTCTACTACATTTTAATGCAAACAAAACAAAAAAACCCGATTGTTGAATTAATGTATTTTCCCTGTTAATGTAGTTAGATGTTTATACTCCCTATTATGAAAGTCGTCACTGTTAAATATCTCTCTTGAGAGTTTTTATTGAGCTTAATTTACAAATTTGGAACATTGAATTATCCGGATCAGTAAAAAAGGTAATGATTGAAATGAAAATTTATCATATGAATGAACTTTACATCGAATATCATTATAGTTGATAGACACTTCCTCACATGCCTATAGACATTTGAAAGAAGTGCACTGAAAAAGAGACAAGAAGTCAAAAAAAACGTTAGCAAGAAAGAATGTTTTTCGCCTTAGGATATCTTTCTCATAAACCGCCAAATCGAAAAAAAGGTCGATGAATGAAATTGCTTATAAAATGATATACAGATGTTTTTTCTTTCAGATTATAATAATTTTCTTTTTTGTTATGAGAAAACATTTTGTAAATAATATTTGATTGTCAAAATATTTCAGTCTTCTACTACTATATAGAAAAACAACTATAATTTATCAAAATGATACAATAAACAGATGCATATAATTTAAAAAATAAATCAGTTTATCTTTTGCTTCAAGTTTTATTCACATTAACTTATTTACATAGATATATCACCAAATAAAATAACACCGAAAAGCTTCTGTATTTTTTACTAAGACTCGATAATCGACCAGATAATATTGTAGACAAATTATAGCCATTGACTAAATAACTGTAATCATTCGACGACAAATTTTATTACATCCATCATCTCCTTAATCATTGTTAATGGTAAAAATGTCTTTATTAATTAAATCACACATCGTAAGGTAGGTGATCTGATTACATCATTGAAGTCATATTGCTGAAACCATGTGAAGAAATAATCAATATTAATACAAAAAAATATTAGACGGATAACAGAAGCCAAAGACCTATACCTTCAGCTTTTGTATTCAAAAATGCTGGATGATTCATTCATTCCATCATACGCGTTCGTATGATCAAGGACTAAGAGTTATCTTTAATGTTCATACGCATAGACTCGAACATAAGAATTCCTTTGCGTTGTAGAACGTATAATATCCTAAAAAATGACATAGAATGTCAAATATAAATAATAAATATTCATTATGAGAGCCATATCACTTCCGCTAATAGGCACAAAAAATAGCATTAAAAATCTTGAATGTGTTCCAAGAATTCAACGATGATTGTTTAGCCTTAGCCTAAAATTTTAATGCATAAAATTAATTTCTATTTCAATCGTAGGTACTAGTAGTGTAACGAAAATATTTATCATTAGAATGATTAAAAGATGACATGGTCATTTAAAATATTTAAAAATTACATTAATTAGTAATGAGATTAGTTTACTCTAAGAGTGAATGAAAAGAATTAATAAAATCATCAACCAATTAGCTGGTTCAACGGAAGCAATAGTTTCCTGCTCTGATTATATAATAAACGAATAACCTACTGGTATGTTTTTCACATCCAATTTCATTGCATGTTTCGTATCTTTGTAGCTGATGTTAAAGCTGACAAAAGATCAATTCACTACCGTAATTTTCGATAATATTTGATTTCATCAGGAAAGTTTTCCCAAGTAGAACGATCGTACATGAAAAATTAACGTATTTCGGGCACCATGCCATACTGACATTTGACTATGATTTTTTTAATAATTATTTTTTATTTTCAAGTATTTTCATATTCATTTATTACATTCCTCAAAACAAATTGATTTTTAGAAGATTTTCACATTTCAAATAGATATTACGTCTATTTAAGATTCCGCCATCAGAATGTCTTTTTTGATGGACGCTCACTCATCAAATATTATTAAGTCAGAATAATTTTCAACAATGACAATAAAAATATAAACTGTCTTCATCGAATTTTATAATGGGACGATTGGCAGAGGACAAAAGAAGACCTATATTGAAAAACGTGGTTGGACGATCTTATCCATTAGTCAAATAATACGCGAGGTGAAATCATCATAATCATGAGTGTGCTGGTTAGAAAACCAACAACATAAAGCCGGATTTTTGTTCTTTTACCGTTTTGAGCTGTGTGAGTGTCCGATTTGAATAAACTTAGAGAACAACTGTAGTTTTTTGACACTGAAAAACAATTTCAGATAACAAAAAATATCTCTGTTTTTCCAATAGCCATCCATTCCGCACAGATTCTTGATTTACGATGGTATTCAAATGTTATCAAAGTATATCTACTTTATCTTTGTATATTTGTCTTTATATTAAAACTCAAACAAAATGAAAATTTTGGAAACGAAAGAACAAAAAAAACAAACGATCAGAAACAAGGCGTAAACGACATAAGTGAGAACAAAACGAAAGAATATAATAGTAAAAAAAAAGCAAATTATTTAAATAAATACAAAAATTCTGATTCATACAAATATCCACAGAAGACGTTAAATTTATTATAAAGAAAAAAAAAGAAAAGAATTTAGCATATCTCAATGTCACTCTGTTATTTATTTTTGTCATGCGTATTTGTCACTCAAATTGCAATAGACAACATAATGAAAACGTCAATTTTTTTTATACAAGACTAAATTTCTTCAATTATGAAGCTAAGCTTCTAAGAAAGATAATAAAGAAGAGAAAATCCTATCTGTCTATAGCGAGGAATGATCCATATGCTTGGCGATGTTTTTTTGCTATAACGTTTGCTACTAGTAAAAGAAATATGACACACTTTATATTGCTAATAAAAGAACTAATGCGATGAATATTTTTCTCATGTGATAGGAAACGGTGTAAATATAAATTGATCAATAATTAAACTATTTCTCAGGCTAAACGCTTTATTTCGTGTCATTCTATTTTCTTCAATGAAAATATCACATCTTTTTCATTCAAGAATACTAAAACTAACATACATCTTTTTTATTTTTATTTTTATTTGTGCGTTTTTTTTCCAACAGAAAAAAACGATGATTAGGAAGGAGGAAAATACAAGGAAAGAAAACTGTTCAGATAAAAACCAATAACAAAGAAAAACATGTATTTTGCTGTTGCTGTTGTTATGTTTTAGATTAATTATCGTCGTTTACATTCAATGAAAACTGACTGACACTAACACACAACACACACACACACACACACACACATGCATATTAAAAAATTCATTGTGTATATTAGATAAAGAGGAATGAATGAGCGTTTGAGTTTTCACAACAACAACACCAATAGAAAAACAAATTAGAAAAGACTGTCTGTATTTGGACGTTTTAATCGAACAAAATTTAACCCTTCCCAACGGTGATTTAGTCATTTTTTTTTCTATTGTTTATTATTTTTAGCAAGCAACACATTATTTGTTTATACACATCGATATATTATATTAGAAGAGAAAGACACAGAGAGAAAATACTTTAATAAAAAAAAGAAAAAATGAAGAAAAATGCGAAATGAAATAATAAAAAAAAAAAAAAGAAAGAAAATTCTTAACAAATTTTGTTTTCTTTTCTTCAAAAATATAATTACATTTACACAATAACAACAACAACAACAACAGTTATAATGAAAACAAGAAATTATTTTTTTCGTATACGTGCCCAGATCTTTTTTTATACGCTTGCGCGTGTGCATACATGTATAAAAAAGCCAACAGAAAAAATTTTGGGACAATAATTTTAGTGTTCACTGTGTAGAGAGTACGGATATATATAGACATAAAAAAAAAAAATGAATGTGTAACAAATTAAGAGAAAACGTGTAGATAACGATCGGGCCTCTAGAAACGAAAAAATGAAGAAAGAATAGCGCAATACAGGTTTATTAATTTAAAAAAAATACGTACATATTTTAATTGAGTTATTGTGAACTGTTCATGTAATTAAAAATAAAATCATAGAATAATATTAGTAAACCTATGTTCTTGGCTGTTTATTTGCATGTCGTGTACGTCGATTAAAAAAACAACAACATCTAAATGAAGTATAAATATATAAAACAATTGTTGATCACATTCTATCAACTGCATTTTTCTCCACATTAGACTATTCTCTATGATAATATACTAATCATGCAGATCTCTCAATTAACAAACCAGATACTATTTGCGCAACGTTAAATAAATATTCTCAAAATATAAAAACGTTTAAAAGTATCGTACTTGCAGAAACTGATTTTGTAGCAAAAAATAAAAGAAAAAAAAAACGTACTTGAGCCAACTACAACATTTTTTAGAAGCTCTAAATAACATAGAAGAAAATGAAACGAAAATCGGACATAATAAAGAAAAAACTACCAGTATATTGTACTCGCTCAAACACCTTTACTCTCTTTTCATACAATGTTCCTACTTAAAATCAAGAATAACCTCTTAAAAGGTTATTAACTTTATCAGTTGGTAGTAACGATGTGAATAAGAATGTACCATGTTCACAAATAAACAAGAAAACAGGCTGTAAAATAGCAATATGAGAATTCTCAAATTTTTAATTCTTTTACACAATACATTTTAAATATTTTTAAAAGAGTAAAAGTAATTCAATTACTCAATGTTTTATAATAAATTTGTATTATTAGATTAGTTGATAAAAACTATGCATTCCGATTAAATATTATAAATTTTTACATACAGTATAATTAAAAAAGTTTATTATATCTAATAATAGTCCTCTATGTTAAACAGCTTTCTACAAACTAATGTTAAAATTCCTTTTTCAGAAAGAAGGATTAGTAAACAAGGTAAATTGAGCGAGTATTATAAATAGTGGTATCATTATTTTATATATCTCTTACATTTCACTTGTATTATCATCAGTTTTATACATTTTCAATTCAACACTTTTATGTCTAGAATAAGTTGATAGCGGATAAATTAGACAACAAAAAAAGAGTTTTCATAATCTACAAGTTTTGTTCCTTCACCAAAGCTACCACCACATCAAAAAAAAAAAATACCAAAGAAAAATTATGTAAAAATCTGAATTACCTACAGAAGAAAGATTACTATTTACCAACTATACTACCCAATCAGATTATATAGATGATTAAATGAAAAACAATTATGTGCTTAGAGTATAGGGGAGACAGTTTCAGTCCAGTTTTTTTGAACGTGAACTGGTCCTTTGCTCTTTTTCGAAAGAACGGGAATTGCTACAAGTTCTTAGAAACTATAGGAATTGAAACTGTCCCATCCCTATTATAGTATTGTGCCTCATTCAAAGAAAGAAATCAACATTTACGAAATAAATATAAGAATAAATTATAAGAGCTTACTTTGTATCACTAACAACATCAACAAGTGGGGGTGATAATGGCGTAATTGGTGCGTGATCATGCGTAATGGGTTCATCACCTTGATCTGTTGAATTTATGACCTACAACAAAAAAGAAGAACAAATGAATTGATAGTATATCAACAGATAAACAAGTGAATAGAATCAAATTGTATGTTTAGTAAACAACAAAAACAAAATATACATTTTAACTATAAAATACAAAGCTACTAGACGTTGAACACGAAGAAAACATAAAAAAGATAACAAATAAAAGGTGTCTACGAACTAAGTCGATTTTTACGTTATTTTACAAAAATTTCATTTATATTTTTTTTAAGAAGCAAAAATAAATGAACATATAACGATAAACAAATGTATACAACTACTGTACAATTCTACTAATTCTTTTCTCTCTTGAACCACATAGAATGTAAGATAGGATAGAATATTTTCTAATGAATAAAGTACTAGAATAGACTACTGATTTGACAAGAATGTACTACTATAACTAGAAAAAAGAAACAATAGCTAGCAGTAGAGATCTATATTCTAACAGAAGACGTCCAACAGCATTTACGAGAGGTAGTAGTAGCTGAGATCAATACATGGCAACACGGACAACAACGTTTTATTTTTTTACGTTCTCTCACCTGTAATGAACCGTGCAATAGATGATTGGCTGGCAAAACAAGCCCTGTACCAACAACACTTTTGCCTGTCTGTTGCTATCAGATATAGAGAGATGTTTATTTATCATTACAATATCAATAGATGCGCACATTGTAAAACGACAAGTGCACGAGAAGACGAAAAAAAACAAATAAAAAAAGGTAGATAGAACCCTTACCCTATTTGGCTGTGGTCTTTGTAAAGGACTAGACAAATCTGGAGGATAAGAAAGTTGTGCATTTCCTGTACTCTAAACAGAGGAAGAATAAACAGAATTAAAGAAACAAACGTTCAAAACACATAACAGTGTTAAAAAATAATTAGATTGCAGAATATGAACTAAAAATTAGAATAGCTGAAAAGAGTCTACTTATTATTGTCATCTTACAAGCGCATTATAGTATTCAACATCTAATGATTGTAATAGTTTTATATCAAATGGTTCTTGATTATTATTCACATATTTTAAATTAAAAACATTTCCAACAGCAGCAAAATTTACTTGTCTGTGCTGCTGTTGGTGCATGTGATGACAAGATTTATTTGATGTTAATGGCCACTTTGGTGTCGATGTTGAAATTTCTTGTTTTTTTTCCTTGATAAGATAGTTTTGACGTTCATAACAAATGATATATCGATAATGGGGAAGAACAGACAAAAAACAGGTACTTAATGAGATAACTCACTCTGCTTTGTAATTTTTGCATTTTTTCTACCCAGTCAAAATTCCAATCACAAGTAAAATTACGAGTGTCCAATAAATCTCTAAATAATTTTCTTAAATATTCATACTAAAATAGATGATAATATTACAAGTAAGTTAAAATGATTGGAAATGATCACATACATTGGGCGTTTCAAAGAAATCCAAATTTCGTACATATTTTAAATATTTTCCAAATTCTTCTATAAAGTAAAAATAACATACCGTATATTTTTAAACCCAAAAAAATATTCTCTTTTCATACCTGGTTGATTTTGACATAAAACTTCAATATGCGTTGCTCGTTTAGTATCTCCAATCTTTTGATACCGTTCTTTCAATGTTTCAGCTTTTAAACCTTGCCACGGCAAACTTCCCCTCAAGAAATACATAAACATATGCCCCAGTGCCTCAAGATCATCACGACGACTTTGTTCTAAAAAATACGAATTAAACGTCAATAATTATTTTGTATAAAATCATGTCATTTACAAATAAGAAACAACATCAGTAGGTCTATTTATTATAACTGTCCATTATTGCCTTGAATAAAAGTAAATCAACATCAGATGTTGTCTGAATATGTATACAAAATGAAATGCTAATCATATTATTCTTACAAGTAAATTACCTTTTCCTAGATGTGTATTGATACTCATATATCTTGCTGTGCCCGTTAAACTTTTATGTTCTCGAAATGGTATATGTCTTCCCGTTTCTGGATCAATATATTCTTTTGCCAATCCAAAATCGATTATATGAATTAAATGTTGTTTTCGTGTTGAACTTCTACCAATTAAAAAATTTTCTGGTTTTACATCACGATAAATAAGATTTTTTGAATGAACATATTCCATTCTGGTAATCTAGATGGAAAAAATTTAAAAAAAATGAATGATGTATTATGCAAAAAGTATCATCTCACATATTCATACCAACTGAATAGCAACCATCAAAACTGTTTTTAATGAAAATTTTCTTTCACAATTGTCAAATAAATCTTCTAAACTTGGTCCCAATAATTCTATCACAAGTGCATTATATTTACCACAAGGTCCAAAATAATGAATTTGAGGTATTCCTTCTAAAATTTCAAATAGAAAGTATGAAAAATACTGAAACTACTTCGATAATTAGTTGAATCTATCACTGAATATATTAAGAAAAAATGTACCTGCAGCGCCAAGTTGTCGGTAAAAACGATATTCAAGATGTAATTGGGGTGCGCGTGATTTCATTGGCTCCTAAATGAAAAATATTAAAACACCTGTTTTTACATCATAAAAACAAAGAAGAAATACGTACAAGTTTAATTGCTACATGTTCACTATTGTACAGATTTTTTCCTAAAAAAATAACATATTTTTTTAGAAGTTTATTGCAATAAATCAATTTCTTCTTTTTATACTCACCTAGTCTTATTTCTCCAAAATTACCCGCTCCAATTCGTTTTCCAACTCGAAAATTCGGACCAACCATTAGCATGGCATTTGGTCCGGTTGCTGAGCTGACAAGAGCTGATGTTGTTGTTGTACTTGTATCATTATCAGGTTGTAAAGTATTTTTATTAATATTTGTAGCAAGTCCTGGTCCGCGTCCAGTTCGAACATCGCTTGGCACATTCGATGCTACCGATTGAGGTTGCGTATGTTGCTGCAGTTGACCATGCAGACTATGTTGTTTATCCTTAATTTCATTGTTATCCTCCATTCAAATATGATGGAGAATAAACGTCATAGGCAAAAATGACGCTTTAGTTCGATCAAATAACAATTAATGATTGGGGAAAAAGTTTATGTTATTCAACAGCAATTAGCCGACGTGTTTAACATTTTCTTTTATAATATCAAAATTTAAAATAGAACACAGTTTGCCTCTTTGCCGCCGCAAGTACGAATAATTGATTAAATCTAAACAACAACTAGAAATAAATTTGTTTCATTATAAAAGCATTTTTCTTAGATGTCTCTCTTATGAAAAAGAGTTACAGCATCTCGTATGATAATTCACGTATACTGACAATCGGTTTGTAAGATCTATCACTCTCCAAAAGTTTTAGTTTCCTTCCAGATACCTAAAGTCGCGCAATCAAACTCAAGTGCATGACAAAATAAATTGAATTTTTATATTTAAAAGGAATTTTTAGATAAAATGCTTCTGTATGGGTGGGAAAAGTTACGGATTGTGTAATATCTAGATGCAGTGAGGAATCCAGATATTGTGCGGTACATGCGTCACACGTACCTCTGCAGCAAAAAAACTGTTTCTTCCCAGCAGAACTGTTTCAGAAAATTTTGTTTCTATGGCGACCGTACGTCTCTTGTACTTTTACCGTGTATCAAAGAAAAATTCAAGCTCCGCTTTAAAGCACAGGAGATCATCAGTATTCTTGAGTACATAACTCTTAAATTTAACTAAACGTCTAATTCTAAGTTTGTGGTTAAATTCATGAACTTGAGAATATTGATGAAACGAGCTTCTGATAATAACATGTATGATTAGTAATGTTTATACTTTCAGCTAAAAAATATCCTGCTCTCTCTTTCTTTGTATAATGGTATTGCTTGTATGGACTCGTGAATAACCTGAATGAATAATCTGTAGATAAAAAAAGCTGTCGAAACCATAAAAAGCTCCAGCGGAACACAAGACTTATTAGTAGTCAAATAAAAAAAATAAGTAAACAAAAAAATAACGATCATATTGATCAATCTTCATTTCACATACATAGCTGTACGACAAGAATAAACCAATGAACATGTAGAACGGCCCTTTAGTATGAGTTAGTCGAGACAGCGACATACCAATGCAGACAGTAACTAAAGTGTATTCGATTCATCACTCGGATACTTATAGAAAAGGATTATTTGAATGGCATTGATGGCAATGTTAAGAGGCAAGCAAATAAAAATGTTTTTAAGTGCATTGATTTTGTTTATTTTTATTCGAAATACAATTTTTGAGACTGTGATTGTCTAAATCATCAACCGTAACAAAAATTAATCAGATATCTATCACTCGAGATGTTTTTTATAGTCGCTAATAGAGACTATGCACATTATCTTTACGGTATGTCTATAATTCCAAGGTCTGTTTGATATTTAGATTTATTCTAATCAAGTAATTCTAAATAAAAGTCTGCTATCCTTGAGTGAGAGAGGTACAAGAAGTGGATTATAACCATATCAACAGAGAAAATCAAGAGTTTTTAAAACTCTGGCCAGTATTACTGAGAGTTATCGCATGAAAGTTGCGTAAAAGATCGAATGTTTAACGATTAGTAGGTAGATGCAATGTTTTTAATAAAAAATTTAATTTTAATCAATGTCGAAGTAGAAATTTTACACTTAGAATTTGCAATTCCAACAAGTATTTGTACAATTTAGAATCCTTGTAGTTATTTGTACGAGTGATGATCCGTTGAGATATCCAAATTTTTTTAATTTAAATTAAAATTTCAATTAGATACATCATACTTTATTGACTTTTTTTAACTTTTATAAAAAGAGTTGAGCTTGATATATTCAAATATGTGTTATCATTCATTTTCTAGAGAAAAATGAATCAACATGACAGATAAATACATTTTTGTTAGCATCTACTATCATATGGAATAGAATTTAAGCGTAAATAAGAAAATTTTCTCCTAGCATCATAATATTTTGTGTGAAAAAAAAATGTAGCCCCTCTCCACTGTTACGTGGCTGGCGCTGGAAGTGAGGACATCTGCAAAAATTGACTGATATATTGTTGCACTTTTGTTTTGATATATTATGTTCAAATTGATGAGAAAAACGGTTATTATTTTTAAGAAAAAGCGTTCATTTTTTCACCCTAAGTCCACTTGATAAAAGTTCTTAAACTCTTATATCTTTGTATAGTGAGATGAAAAAATAGTGTACTATACGAGAAATGTAAATCAAACATATTCCTTTACAACAGAAAAAAAACAAAACGAGTAGTGATAACAAAATGACTCGCACTTTTTTGAATCAAATTTAAAACTATTTTGAATTTGAATTCATTACGTATAGATTTTATCTTTATACTCTTTATCTTTAGTGTGCAGTTTATGACTGAAAAAAAGAATCAATATTGGGTTAACGTAGTTTTGTCCTCATGTGTTTCTCTTGGTTTGATTGTATGACGTATAACCACATGATGAAACAAACTATCATATGTTTCAGGAAGATTCTGTGAAGTTGAAAAGGAACACTGAGATTTTAGACAAAAATTGAAAAATAAATGAAACTTTTCTTTACATTAAATAAGTTTTTGGAATATGTTCATCTTTGAGATAAAAGACTCCTGTTTTTTTTTTTCTGTAATAGTTCAAAGCTATGATATCGTCCATATCTATAAGAGATAAAACTTTGTTGTGAATAGAACACGTATTGATTAGCAAATGAATATAGAATGCTGAATGAAAAAACAAGTTAAGTCATCTGTAAATGAGGGAGATTAATTTTCTTTAAAATATTTCAACATATGTCTCTTCATGTTTAAAGAATAAGAGAGAATATAGAATAATAAACTTACTGAATAGACATTTTTACGTTCGAATCGAGTAAGTAGAATAAAGTCTTGCTTATAATTCTAAATACGCTATCTTGCCAAGATCAACAATAGTGCATAGAAGTACAGTTCGTACGAGCATAATGTTATTCAAATTTGAAGTGATATTAAAACTGACAGTTGGAATGATGTACGTTGTGTTATTTCCTTATTGATTATTTTTCGTTTAAGATATTTTATTGATAGAAGATGATGTTTGTTGCACATATTGAATTATAGAATGAGCTATGACTGATAATATTAATAAGTTATCGAAAGCTCTTAGAAATGATGTTAATGGCCCTTCCAATAATAATTCAAACACGATAACTGCCGCCTCACTTGTGAATCTCAATGACGATGGTAAGTTGAAAAAATAGTAGATATAGATTCATACAGTCGAATTGTGTTATGAATAGTTAATTTTCTCTGTTAATCTTGATAATAAGTTCGATCCCACTCATTTTGTGATAAAAGATAACTTCTAATAACTAAGAATATTGTTGAAATCCATGCGCCACATGGTAGATTTTTCCTTGGGCAGTTTGAAGCGTTAGAACGTTCAGACATGGAGAACACAATCGTACTTCATCTAAAAAATCTATCGATCATATAAGTACATATTGTAATTGTCGACTTGCAATATTCAATTTGCTTTGAGATATTTTTTCATTTATGTTAGCTAAAAAGCTTAAATCAACAACAACTTAAAATGTCATCGAGTAATAAACATATTCGAATTTTCTCTTGACAAATTTTTTCAAAGTTTTTTAATCGCGCCTTAAGTGATATGAACAAGAAAAGGAATTACAGTGTGTAGACAAATACTTTTTAATTTTAAACTAAAGAAAAAATCGTTGCACAACAGTCATTATTGTTACTACACACTCAACATGCTATTCTACCCATCCAAAAACGACCCAACATTCTTCACTTTGAGAATTTATATAATTTGTACTCAGAAAGAATTGACATACAATTAAATTTCATACATACAAAGAACATTTTCTGATCAAAGCAAAAACTATAAAATTATTCAATGTTTTCCAAGAGCACTATTAAAATAATTTTTTAATAGTGCTTACGAGTATTAAGTTATGCGTACTGACATTTTTTTAGCATAAAAGATTTCATTAAAAGATGTTAAAATGACATTTTTAACTAACCTAATTAAGAAATTTTTCGTTTTTAGAGTTTTTTATATCTCTAGTGTTATAGATATCATTATCTAGTAGTAGAACTTCGTCCTAGAATTTTAAAAGACAAAAAAATTTACAAAATTTTTGTGAAAATAGAGCATAACATATTGGATTTCTGTACAGATTTTACTTTCTCGAAGGGTAAAAACTATTCGTGAGATTAATTGGAATTTATCGCAACTATTTTTCACTTTTCTGGGTGATTCTGCAGAAAGGAATGTTTTGTTACGTAAAAGCGCGTACGGTTACGTATCAGCGCTGTTTCGAGTGCATCCGTTGAAGTTTTTTCCTTGTAGGTTTATGTGTTTAAAAATATGGTGATATGCAGAATGTAGTGCTGCTATCTAGTGCTATTTAGCACTACTCGAATTTGTACTAGATATGCACCAATACACTTAAACGTTTTCCAGTTCTACAGTTTACCAGTTACAGTTAACCGTAACTGTTGCATGCCTAATTCGTACATAAGTCACAAAAAGAGAATAGACGACATATTGTTTTCCCAGTTGTTTAAAACAATATTTTCTATAGTATAAAAAGGATACTCTATTTAAGTATTCTATGTATAATTTGCTTAGATGTTGTCCAGATATGGGCCGCTGTGTCGAATTATATCGATAATTACATGAAACAATCGAAAGTATGTCTATTGCCAAGGTTTATTTCTCTTTATATTTTTTGGTATATATATCATAGGGAGTATCCATTCCTGGATTTGGTACATTCAGTTTCATTCATAAACGAACAGATATTGGAAATAACAAATATTTGTTAATACAAAGACCAGTATTTGCTATATCGGAAAAATTTGCTCAAACACATGGGTTAAAGTTCACTAAATATCCGATTAATGGTAAAAATGATTTCAAATTTTATTTTGGCAAACTAAATATTCTACATGTATTATAGGCTCAATTCCAATTCATCCATTAAATTATTTTGCTATACAAAGTCAACATTTGTATTCAAGAGATCAAGTAGAACAATGTGTTAAACATGTTTTACAAGTATTTAATCGCTCAGTGGCTGCACAAAGAAATATTGAGTTTACATTTACTCATATTGGAAAGTTACAAATACGCGATGGAAAAGTGAAAATGCGTTTCTTCAAAGATTTTGTTAACAATGTAGATGGAAGTGGAAAAGTTTTCGAAGACATGTGCAATGTAAGCAGAAACCAAATATACTTTTTGTTTTTTCTAGTCTATAGTGCACAATTCTAGAGACCTCAAACATGTGATTCAGTCATGTCAGAACGAGAGGCAAAACGGCCACCATCAACTTCACTATGTGTTCTTCCTAGGTATAATAAACATTCTCTTATATTCATTATCAACAGAAAATCATTAAATTTTTTTTTCTATACTAGATTAAATAGCCGAATAGGAAATCAAGCTATGACATCAATAGAAGAAGAGCATGATGATAACGAAAAGAATAGATCGTCAAAAGCACAACATCTATCATTAACACAACGCGGTAGAGTACCTTGAGAATTTTCCTTCATATTTTCTCATCATCAAGTCTTGCGTTCATTTTAATACAGATTTAAGTCCATTTAAAACTGATCGTTCATATTCAAAACAGAACGATTTCCGTTTACCTCCACTTTTATCATCAGCAGCAGGTATAAAGAGTGTAACATCGAATCATTTTCACACTCGTATATCGCTTGGTTACAAATTATTATCACCTAAACACGTTTGAATTATAATTTTAGCTATTTATTGTGTTAAAGTTAATTGAACACTTGTGTTTTTATATATTCACACTAGTATATTTAGTTGAAAGACAATTGTAGTTAAAAGTGAAAAGAGTTTCAGTCTTTGCGACCGTCTAACAGAGGTAACGATAAGTCAAATTCAATGTTTTTTAGATTTTAAATATTGAGATATTTAACAATATGTTAAAGTACTTCACCAGTATTAGAATATATCAGAATATGTATTTGAAAATGCTTAAAAGATTCTCAAAAAGACATATAGTCAAAGTTGTATGCTGTGCTATATGAAAACTGAAGTTTTACTATTAAATATCACAATAAATGCAGTCAGATTGATACAAAGTACTTTTTACTATAATCACACTTATAGTAAATAGGAATAATTTTTCTCATGCAAGAAAAAAGAAGATTGATTTTTTTCTTCCATTATATCTTTTATAAAAAGTGATTAATAATCAATTGTGCATCAATGTAAATGAACAAATACCTCTGTTCGACGGAATACTTCAAAAAAAATAATAAATATTTAAAATGGTTTTATCACCATATATTAACATCTGAGAAGTGTTTCTTTTTATTTTTTTCTTTACAAAATAATTTTCATAGTTTCCAAAAGTAGAAAAGCGGCTTTTGGATAAAAATATCGAAATTTCATCGCAAACATATTAAACAATATCGGTGTAAATAACGTATTCTTATGAAAAAAATATGAATGAGTCGATTAGGTCGATCAAATCATTATTGAGCCTTTTTTTAAACATGATATTTTATCACCAATCTTTTACGCATTATTTAATGACAACGATTATTTCAATAGTAGAAATGAGTTTTCTGTAATTACTTGTTTTACCACTAGAATTAATTGCTAAAATTTAATGTATTTACTTTTTGTTACAATAGAGCCAACAATGTCCAATTCGACAAATCATGAAACAGTTATTCCAGTTGCTTCATTGTTTTCGTCGGCAGATTTACTTCAGTCAAATAAGAAAAATTCCCCATCGTCTTCTTCATCAGCTGTGCGACAGTCGAATGAACATCGAATACAATCAATAAATGCCGATAATGAACAACAACATGAAACGTAAGATTGTTTGCCTGAAAATATTCACTATAAAATTATGCAGTTACATAACTCAATCTATGATTTTCAGTAGACAAAATGGTAAATGAATTAAAAGTAAGATCTGTCTTATCCGTTAATAGCTGTATCATGTCACGCAGAGGAAAATTAAATACATTAATTAAGTATTTTCTCAATAAAATAAAAAATTAGTAGGCTTTAGATGCTTTATAGAATCATAATCGAATAAGATGAAGAAAAAGAAATTGATTACTACTTTTGCTTTCTCTATACTTGCTAGAAAAAACGTTCTTCCATGAAATAATGATTATGATATTCTTGCTTTTTAAATTTTTTAGCAATGGTAGTAGACTTTCTCATCATCATTCACCATCGGGCGTTATTCGAACCACAAGTGATGCGAGTGTATTGACTGGTTACAACTATAGACCATCGTCAAAACTCAATCGTGAACGTATATCCTCATCGTTGAATATTATCTCACAGCAAAATAATTCGAAACCATCAACACCTTCAACTCCGGTCTGTGGTCATCATGGAGCTGGACAAGAATTATGCTATCTGTGTCATCAACGAGCAAAACGAAATATACCTGTTTATATGCAAGAAGAAAAAAAAATTCGAGAAGCAGAAGAAGAACAACTTTTACAACAATATAAACATAATCAAGATATGGAAGAGTTCAAACAACGAGAAGTAAGCTGATATTGAGACAATTAAATAAGACAGTTTTGGTACCATTATGATCATATATTTAACAGATAAAGATGAAAGCCGATCGTGAAGAGAAACAAAAAATTGCTGCATTCAATTTGGGAGTAGCTGAAGCGGCAAGAGTACGAAAAATGGAACGACCAAATACGACAGACATACCGGTACCTAATCTATTTTTCTTTTTTCAGTTATAAATTTACGACGATTAGTTTTTTTTTTCAGCGCTCGTTTGTATTTCGTAAACGAGCAAAAACGCCTCCAACATACATTCGTCAACAAGATTTAGCAAATCATCTTGAAGCACAAATTAAATGGAAACAACAAGAGGAAACAAGTCGAAAACAAGACAAAGATTTTATAGAAAGATTGGAACAGATACAATTAGCTGAACAGTATAAAAATCATACAAAAAAAAACCTTGGCAGGACAATTCCTAACTGGGCTAAAATGTGAAACTCCTCATAGCGATTTCAGATGATAGTAAATGGAATAACTGATGCCTCTAGTTTACTGCAAGGGATATATTCTAGTCCTCTCTATATTGGAGTTCAGGAGAGGAGTTTCACAAAACTATCTTTCTACCTGCTCATCTCTTCTATTTATATTTTTTTGTTAGACTCGCCAATGAAAGAGAAACGTACATTAAAAATAAACGTTTACACCAAGAAGAAATGAAGAGTGCCTTAGATACTCAGGTACTTTTATTGACTAAACAGAAGTATATTTGATACTTGTATTACTGTTCATCAATATGTACATAAACAATCACCAATGTTTAGGTTCGTACAAAACCAGCCGGTTTACCTATTTCTGAACCTGATGGTGCCATGTTTGGTTTAAACGACATGACAACAGATAAATTAATTGAACGAAAAAAAAATGCTATGGAAATATTTAAACAACAAAAAGAGATTGTTGAACAACGTCAACGTGAACAATTATTAAGACAATTACGAGAACAAGAACATGAAGCTCGTGCATTGGACAATATGAGAGACGAGTATATTTAGTTAGTTTTATTGTTTATAAAATATAGTTATTGTTATTTATTTTTAGTCTTTCATCAGATCGTCGTGATCGTTTTCTTCGTTCATATACAATTCGTAAAGATTTAGAAAATCAATGGTCAAATGCTGTTGAAGAAAAACATAAACGTGATTTAGATGAACAAATACATGTTTATGCTCCGCAAGGTGTTCTTGTTCATGAACAATGTGATCAGTATAAACGTTGTGCACAATGTCAAAGAAAATTAAATAATTATGGAGAAACAAATCTTTGGAAAGAAACACGTTATGTTCCAGGCGCAAGAATTATGGTTTAAATGTGATATCGACCATTTTAATTAATATTTATCCATATATAGCCCGGTTAAACAGAATACATTGATGTATTGCCTTATTTTAATATTTTTACTATACTCACTTTATGATAAAAACAATAACAACGAACAATTTACTAAAAATTAGAAAATCATTTTTTTAAAAATATTTATTTTTTTTTTTTACAGAAGATATTTGTATAACCAATGACTCTTCCTCACAATTTTCTTATTTTTATAACAATGGACTGATGCAAGTGTATGTACAATCGCTTTTGTTCATGGTTTGTGCATTCTACAAACAGTAAGTATTTAAATAATTTGTAATCTGCCACTTGTGTTATGTATTTATTATCAACAATCGAAACGAAATAAAAACTATCAGTTCTTTTTTTATCCTGAAGACACCACTTCATTACTGTTTGAGATACAATCTGACAATTTGACACATGAGTATAATAAAAATGTACCAATTTGGTTTTCATCAATACATGAAAAATCAAATACTTCACATTTAATTGTTAATAAACTCAGGCTTTCCGATTGTTTTTAATCAGGGTGGGTAGATTTCTCTGGGGACCAGTCTTTTTAAAAAGTCGGCGAACAGTTTATTCCTAAATAAGTGAAACAATTGTTAATTGAAAATACTTTTTGTTACACCGTATCAGAATTTATTTTTTTCAACAAAAACAATATTTAATATTTATCCAAGTCATTCTCTAGAAATAACGATATATTTCGTTCTTTGGTTAGACCTGGATGAGAAATAAAATCTTTTATAACAAAATCAGTAGCTTCTGGAGTTAATGGAAGTTGTAAACTTAAAGCTTTGGTATATGTTTCGAGGGTCACGTCTCCCATACGATTTCGTATCCATGTTATCACTCGACGAAGTGTGCTAAAAAGCCTTTCGGCTTTGTTTGACTCAACAATAAAGAACTTAAAAGAAGGCAGTACCCAAACTCCAAAAGTTTGGCGGACAGTGTCAAAATTTAGGGTGGGGAGGTCCCCACTTCCCCGCCTAGCTGGAAACGCTGAATGAACTAAATAGGAAAAAACTGACAGATATTCCATGATCTTATCTAATACATTTTTATATAGAAATATAGGAGAGAATTACAGATACTCAAGTAAAATTTTTTTGGTATCACATGATTAATACTATTAAAATCATTACGAGAACCGATAGTAGGGAAGATTCTATAACGTTTGTTTTAAAATTCGTCTGTCTGTTTGAGAATGATGATGACTCCACCGTATACAAAAATTCACTGCGCACCGATGCACATGACTATTGCTTACTATCAGCGCCAAAATTCAATGCGCCCGGTTGTTTTTCGAATAACTCCAATACAATAAAAGATAGAGACTTGCGATTTTCATCAATCGAAAGAAGACAGTTTAACCTATGTTATCATAAGTAAAACCCTTTTTCGAAACCATTCGGAAGACCGGTTTTCTAGAAGATCTTTGGAAAAGCACCTCGGATCTCCGGAAACTGAGATAGTAATCTATCAGTTTGTTTCATTGATAGGTAGTCCAAAGTATCCTCTCCAAAATGCGAACTAAGCGAATTCTTAAGTTTCTGCATGGCATCGGATTTCCTGAGAGTTCTATCCCAGGATCAATATTTCTTTAGACGTAATAATTCCGAAAATATTGCAAACATAGATAATTAACCACACCAAACCTCGTGGCAATATCTGTTTGACAGAAAGCCTCCGAAAACTTATATTAGGTGGAATAACCCATTTTTGCCTATTTTCGAGTATAATTAAAAAATTTATAATCCAGTTAAGATCCATAGAAATTATGTTAGAATATCAAGATGTACTCTATTTTACCTGCTCAATACTATGCAGTTAAAAAAAGGCTTTAAAAATCAACAGAAAATACTTTTGTTTTTGAAAAGTTTTTCTAGAAATCTTCCGAAGTACAAGAATGTTTTTTACTATTCTGAAGTAAAAAATCGTATTGAGCAACAACCGAGTTTGGCGCTAATAATAGTTTACATCCACTTCTGTTGAACGTGATAAATTTTAACTTCTTGAACTTTAAACCGACTTGGTAAAAAATCTCCGGGTCAAGTTCATGTCCGTCAAAAAAAGCTTCAAGTCCGGACTTGGACTTATCCACCTCTGCACATTACCATGTTACAGCCATACGGCATTTCTCTTGCGTAGAGGAAAGGACGAATTGATACTTATGTAGATAGACGTTGCCAAAATAAAACAGTAATTGAACAATAAAATCTGACACCGATACGCACCAGTATCGATAATGGAGTGTGCACAAGTTTCATACCAAACGTTGAGTGCTGTTTCTCCATGTTTCCAATATTTTGGAGACCTGACTTTGAATGATTTTCAAAATCTTGAAAATGGCAAGGAGTCAACTGATATCTCTCGTGGATTATGGATAAAGAATAAATCTTTAACCAATTAGAAGGTATGTTTGATTCGACTTACGGATACGAGTGAGTACTAACCAACGGAGTTTTGGTCTTTGGTCATTTTTTTGAGAGAAACAGTCACTTTCGATGGAGATATACAATAACCTGTGAGGGCGTAAGAACGTTTTTTAACAGTAGTGTATTTTTTAGTGACTTTACTCGCTCTTTTAAAAAGTCAATAATTCCATCAGCAAGTACTTTGTCTTCACTACTCGTCTCAAGGGTATTTTATTGTCCTTGATGATTATTTATCGCAGGCCCCAGTAATAACCTTTTTTTTTCTTTTCGAGCAGCAGATTGCGAAGAACATCAACATTACATACGTAATACTTTTTTTCTTCCTTCTTCTTCTCTTTTTTCACTGTTATCTTCATCGAGAGAAAGAATACAAAAAAATCCATTTTTGTACAACAGGGAAATGGCTTTGATATTTCAAACACGCAATGACCGAGTGATCGTACAAAGTAGTCTATTTAATAATTTTGTAAATCAGAAATGTAACAAGAAATTGCGTCAGTGACACCAACACAATTTCTCGTTCGTGTTACTCCTTCGTTTTTCTAGTGTGCGTGTGTGTGTGCTCGAAAACAGGGCCAACGAAATTGTTTAATATATATTTCAAACTGTTAAACAAATTAAAAATCAGAAATGGAGAATTGAGCAGTGATAACAGTGTTAAAAATTTCTATACCAAATAATGTTCGAATATGTGAAAATGTGCCACATATACGAAACCTTTTTTGTGTAAAAATTTCCTGTTATGAAGAAAGACTTTTTTTGCAATCACTCAAGTCATCGTAGATGCATACATGTGATTGATAATTTAAATATGCGTTCACGTGAGAACAGTTCGGAAGGCGAAAGTCATATGGGAAATTTCGTGACGATACTTTTTTTACGAGTATCCGAACGACCGAATATCAAACGATGACTGGCACGACCGGATGCACAAGAGAAACATATCAAACGTAAGTTATATTTCAATATAGGAAAGGCGATTTCGTATCTAAATGATTCAGTTTCAGACATAGTACCGAAAGCTTCATCTATGTATTGGACACCTGCTACTCAAATATTTGTAACAAAATATCCCAATTTCATCCTGTATTGAATATGCTAACTCGATTTAGCGTCAATTCAATCGAATTAGAACCCGCTTACTAACCAATAAATATCCACCACAATACATTGGCACACATCTATCTCATTTAATATGTGATTTACATATAACAATCCAACAAGAATTTTTTGCGCAGTACAAATTCGGCAACGAGTTAGACATTCTAATTGAAATCAGCTAGTACAATAATACGATACCTTAGAGAAACCATATCAGTTGAACATCTAACTTATTAATCCATCTTTTCTACCTCCACTATAAGTGAAAACAGACCGTCGAAACATAGTATACGTTCGCAAACGTCCCCCACATTCTGAAATCATCACGCTGGTACTATGGTTTTATGAAAGAATTTTAAACTGCAGCGTATACCTTTCCTCTACAATCTTTCTCAGTCCAGAACTTATAGATAGATATTGAAAAAACATTTCAGATCAATCATGCTTTTGGAGGGAAGTATAGTCTCACCTAGATGTATCATACCACATTTTCTAAAAGTAAAGTTGTTTATTATCTCAAAAACTTACGACACACATCGAAAACTTTATCTTTCATTCATACTTCTAATCTAGCTACAATATTTTTGAGACTTCTGGAAAAATTATAGTAAATTAGGGTGTTCGATATCTTCATAAACGACTGTACTTTATCCTAAAAACATTTCTGAATACCGAAAAACTACGACAATATGAATTTCTACTTTCATTGGGTTCTCAATACACATACGTACATCTGTTTCTTATTATCATCTCTCTTCATTTTTTCGCGTATATATAATGTCTAATTTTGTGACTCTTCGACCTTGATAAATACTATTGTCCGAAAGAAGAAAGAACCAAATAAAATATCTTTTCTTGTAGGGGCTTCATACAAATAAGACGATCTTTTTCTACTAAACGTATTTATGGCTACACTGTTAACAATTTTTACGTGAAATAGTGTGAAAATGGGTGAAAATATAGCACAAACGTTATATAACGAACAAAAACTCATTAGACGTTTTATAGAGCGATTATATGCGACAATAGTACACTATAAAGTATTATATACTTCAACCTCGTCACAAATTATCATTCTATAAAACGTCTTATGAGCTTTTGTTCGTTATATATCGTTTGTATTATATTTTCACACTATTACACATAAAAATGTTTAACAGTGTACATCTCAAAAGAGATACCTTTGTTTTGCAAACTCACACTCAGTTTTGTATGTCCCCTCTGATGTTGTTTGATCTTGCAAAATCAATTAGGACAGCTTTGTATCCCTTTTGAGAAGTTTCGGTATTTATTTATCTCCATAGTAGAATACATATAGAGATACAACTCTTTATATATTGATATATCTTTAACAGATTCATGCCTTGTTTTTATATACATCTGATGACATACTGGTATGAAAAGTTAAGAATGAGAACATTACATCATAACATACGCAAATATATATATATATATAGAAGTAGTAGACAAAACAAAAGAAATATGTATATAGCTATACGTATTATTTGCATGAAGCTTAATATCGCTGAAAAGAGAAAACATATCTCTTTTTATTTCACTCTCTCTCGTTCCGCATAAAAATGCGTGTTTGTCTTATATGTAATTCTCATTTCACATTTGAAGAAGAATTTGAAACCGGTCGTAGTGACCTTTAACACCGTTATCACCGCTTAACGTATATCACTGGAACAAAACAAATAAAGTTGGTCTTGAGTTGTTGAAAAGTGGTTTTTCGTATTTAGCATGCTTGATAACCCAGGAGAAAAACTTTTGGCAGTACCCCGAGCCAAAAATAGAAAATCTTCTGCGTAATCGAGTGTGCTGCATACGAAAAAGCACTTTTCAACAACTCAAAACCAACTTTAATTTTTTCCAGTGATATGGTCTTCATTTCTCATTTTTAATTTTTTTTAAATTTTAAAGTTTATAAAAAAAACACAATTTCGTGTCTCACATTTCTGATTTACAAAATCATTATTCAATAGACTTTAACAATTAGTTATATCAACATATATTTTTTGTAGTATACCATTTATAATACACCATAATGTGCGATAATACACCTCGAAAAATCAACTTTGGACCCGGACCAGCGCAGTTACCTATCGAAGTATGTGTTCTACAATCACTGAAGAAATTTTAAGAAATTTGACTTTTTTTCCTTCACAGGTTTTACACAATGTACAAAAGGAATTTTTTAGTTTTGATAACTGTGGCTCTAATGTTATGGGTCAGTATGACAAGTCAGCTTAATATTTTTAGCCTGTGTAGTAGATAAAGTGTCGTATATGAAAAGAAACTAAATATAGTAAACAAAAAAAAAAACACTTATGTTTTATTAATTCAACGTAAAACTTTATTTTAGAGCTTAGTCATCGTTCACCAGCATTTTCGAAAATAATCGATGACGCTGAAAAGGATATCAGAGAATTATTGTAAGTTCTGCTCAACAACTCAGAGTAAAATAGAAAATTATATACTATTTCTCCGTTTAGATCAATTCCAGATACTTATGCGGTTTTATTTTTACAGGGTGGTGCCACGGGACAATTTAGTGCTATTCCCATGAATTTAATAAATTTAAAACCCTCTCAAACAGCAGATTATTTAGTAACTGGCTATTGGTCTGAAAAAGCAGCAAAAGAAGCGGAAAAATATGGAAAAGTGAATTACGTTATTCCAAAACAAGAAAAATATCATGGTAACTAATCTATAGATTTTAACTATAACGTTTAAATTTTAATCTTTAAATTTAGATGTTCCTGAGCAGACTACGTGGAATTTAACCGATGATGCATCTTACTTTTATTACTGTGCTAATGAAACAATTCACGGTGTAGAAATTCATGATGTACCAGTTTTACCAAATAAAGCCCAAATTGTTTGCGATATGTCATCAAATTTTCTTACAAGACAAGTAGATGTGACTAAGGTAACTGAAATGTGAGAATTAATCAATAAAGCATGTAAAAGTGTTATTTATTGTTTGTTTAGTTTGCTATTATATTTGCTAGTGGTCAAAAAAATTTTGGTTGTAGTGGAATAGTACTTGTTATTGTACGAAAAGATCTTATTGGTAATGCGATGAAGAGTACGCCGGTTAATTTTGATTTTAAAGTACAACTAAGCAACAATTCAATGTACAATACACCACCAACATTTTCAATTTACATATCAAACAAAATGTTTGATTGGAGTAAACGACAAGGTGGTATAAAAGCATTGGAAAAACAATCAAAAATAAAATCGGATCTAATCTATAGTGCTATTGATCAATCAAATCGATTTTATCTTAGTGAAATTAATCCGTCATATCGTAGTCGTGTAAACATTCCGTTTCGAATAGCGATCAATGGTGTACCAGATGAAAAATTAGAAAAATTGTTTCTTGAAGAAGCATTAAGATTAAATATGATTGAATTAAAAGGACATCGAGCAGTTGGTGGATTACGTGTTTCATTGTACAATGGTATTACAATTGAAGAAACAGAAAAACTCGCTCAATTAATGAGAACCTTTCAAACAATACATTGTGTTGAAGCAGCTTAATGGAGTAAACAAGAACATATCTTGACCTGAAACTAAATGAGCGTTTTTGATTAGGCAATTAATCTATTGTTATAGTTGATTATCAAATAAAATCGTCAATAATATAAGAATTTAAGTAAAATAGAGACAAACAGAATTGCCTTTATATATATAAATAATATACAGCACTGTGTTGTATGATTTTTGAAACTAAACACAGTTATGACTATATGAACAACAAAATCAACCTCTTTACAAAAAAAAGTACCATATATTAGCAGTTATGTATTAAAAAAATAGCAAATAGATTTCTCTATAAGAGATATTCTAATCATGTTGCTATACATGCCACATTTTCTTCGTCATAATCGTTAATAGCAGAATGATACATGCACTTATTTTATTTGTGCTACATCCTTCGGGTGTAAAACATTCATTGTATCAAGAACGTGATCTTGATTTCATTGTCAAATATCTTTGCAGCTCCTAAAAGAAGGTGTTGCAATAAATAAATTAAAAATAATTATTTTAGTCATATCTTACAGCCATCTTCTGTTCTTTCATAGCATCTACTGCTTGATCAGCGTACTGCGGATCATTTCCATAGTCCTTTAACAAGGTTGGATCACGTTGTTCAACCTAAATAGAGATAAATTGTAAGTCATGTTTTATCTTCGATAAGTTTAAATAGTTTGCTTGTAACAAACATAAAATGGACCTCTTGCGGAAAGTGTTTGCAAAACGCAGCACGCCATACAGCTGTTGGTGATCTACAATTCAGAAAGAAGAAAAAAATAGTGAAAATAGTACGTTAAACATGGGTTTGTTTACTCTACTTTTCGCGAATATCTCCCAGTTCATATTCAGGAATAGGTGGAGGTCCTAGACAATGATACATCTTAATTGTAGAGAAAACACTAAAAAAAACCATGTAACATACCAATTTGATCTGATGTATCCGTTCCGCATTTGACATAAATTGGCTTGTTATAATCAAGTTGTGGAGGTTTGCTGTTTGAAATAGAAAAAAGGAATTCTTCTATATTTGTTAGAATTGTTCATCCATACTTCGATAATTCGGTATCGAACAAGAAATGATTGAACATTGATTTCAAATGAACAACTGCTTCTTGTTTTTCACTGTAATACTATAAAACAAATTGTTGACTATTGTAAAACTTACTATATAAAATATCTTACTATCAGCGTAGCTCCATAATACCATGCCAGATATCGGAGAGTTTTACTAATAATTTTCTTTTCTTCAGGTGGAAATGTCTAAAATAACCGAATACATGAACATGAAGGGCAAGAATGCTCTAAACTTTTGCTGGAAATATGGATTCCAACATGAATATATCAAAAATCCAAACAAAGGACTAGATACTTGTTATTTTTGTATCCTTTAGTACAAGTAAAATGCTTGAACGTGAAATGACTTGTACTTTTACTTAAAAACTGTTTGAGCGTAATTAATTTGTTAACATTTTGCTACAGATTATCGCGGATCTAATGAACAGGTCCGCGGCCATGTGCGGTACATGCGTGTGCTTATGCAATACAAGTGCAAACAAGCCATTTTTTTTATGAGATAAATATCATCTTATTATGGTCATCAAAATATGATCGTATTACGATCCTGTTTAGATCATTTGAACTCAACGTGATATGATTACACAGATAGTATTACCTGAAATATATCATATTTTGAACCGATAATTAAGAACGGAATACGCATTGGATCCATTTGATTTCTATCCTAAATAGACAAAAAGAAAATAATATAACATATTTCAAATCATACAAACGATTCGTTTTTTCGTACAAAGTCGCCTAATCGTCTTTCGAATGCTTTTTTGAGTTTATCTTTAACGGCAGCATTCTTTTTTACTGCGTCACTAATACAAGTTTTTATTCTCTTCATTAAATACTCAACAACGGTTTGAAATGTATGATATAACTCTTTGGGTTGGGATAAATCAAGAACAAGAACAATAGATGCATTACTATGAAAAAAGAAAATATTTCAGTTTGATTTCACATGAAAAAAGAGTGTATATACTCAATAGTTTCTGGTGTGATAACAACATCGATTAATTTGATAAGAAATGTTCCATCGCCTAACTCCCACACATGACCAACATCCTTGCCCATCTGAATAAATAATATGAGCATTTCAAAGAGGCAGAAAATTTATTAAACTGTACTACCGTATCAATTCCTTTTGGTTTTTTAGCATAATTGTATTCAAGTGCAGCTGTTGATTTTGGTGTTTCGTTCGTTCTGTATTAGAAATAAAATAATTTAAAAAAGAACCATGTGAAAATAAATTACACTTTGCATACCGTTCCAAATACTTTAAAATCATTGACGTTTTCCCCTAAAAAACCCAATGAGATCATCTGACAAACAAAAGCCGAACGAGTTTGATCAAATACTAACACCACTGCGACTACCAACAACGAGAACAACGTTTAAATCGGTCGGCAATGATTCTTCTAAAATAAAACAAGATTCAAAATTCAAAATGTAGTTTCACTCGACGCGCACGTACTCGTGTCTTTGTCGGCCATTGTATCACGTGCAACGTCCCATAAAAGTTTGCCACCTCTAATGGGAAAAAAAGAATTTCTTCAAATTGTATATCTTACTAATTTTAAAATGATCACATTGTTTTCATTTTTTTATTCGCACACTTGATTATTACTTACTTAGCGTCGAATTGTTGTTTATTCTTTCCGCCGTAGAATTCTTCATCCACTCTATTGATTAAAATTCAATCATATTCAAATCATAGCATATATAAAAAAAAGGTTGAGGACTAACCTCTTTTTATCGTCGTCTAAATCAATATCGTTTAAAGACATTATAGTAGAAAATAAATCTGAAAGTTGAAACATCTGAACAGCACCTGCAGAAAATCAAAATATAGAGGACATTAGACCCAGGGATGCTTGTTTCCTATACAGAGTGACAAGACAAAACACATTATTTGTCGTACAATGCCATGGAGAAAATTGAAATGTGAATGTAATAAAAAAGTGAAAAGCCTCTTGGAAACAGTTAGAAGAAAGTTCTTGAAAAGGAAGGCACTCAATGAGGTAGCTTTTTGCATAAGACAAATCTCCAAACGTGACAATGCTGATGAGATCCCAAAATTGATTCCTTTGTCTGAGAAAGCAGACATAGTTCAGTGGATAAAATCTACAGAAGAACTATTCGATATTTTAGTGCTAAACATTTTTTGTAGTAAGATATAAAACATTGCAGAACATTAAAAATTGATAACAACATCAGCCAAAATCATTAGTAGAAGCATTTTCGTCTAACAATGGTAGACAATATTTAAATAATTTCGAACTATGCAAGATTGACAGTACTACCATGAAAGAAATCGTATCTTAGCAACAATATTCTCTATTATAAAATAAATTATGAATGCATTTTCTGCATAAAAGGATTAGAGGATATTACTATAGAAACACAAGAACTTATTATCGTTAAAGATAAGAATGCTTGGTTAATTTATCGAACATCTACTGTATCTGTAGATCCGATAATAGTTTATAATTTTTGCTCACTCAAGTGGATAAAAAATTCTTGATTACTGTTTTTGAACTTGGTCGTTGATGAGTGCTTGAATACTATAGAGTGTAATGGTGAGCTTGAACAAAAGATTCACAAGACTTTTGTTCTTCGTACACGTAAAAGATATAAGTTTTTCAAAAACCAAGAAAAAAGAAATATTGAAGGTAGAAGACATGCATTTTTTTAAAAAGAAACTTTGTGAAGTTAGAAGTACATTTATCTTAAGTCAACAATATTGAAAGGATAAATGTTCTAGAGATAGAACAGTAAACTTTGTGGATAATGCTGATTTAAGTGGACATGTTCACATATTTTCTTGCGAATATTAAGGAATAAACTCCCTCTTGATCCAATTTTAATTAACTTACATTAGAAAATTTTTATCGCAATAGAAATACTCGTGTAGGAAACAAATTTATGTAGATAGATAGGTAAAATCTTTTTTAATTTTCCCTTTTTAATTAATTAACGTCCAATGGCGATACGTTGATGATCCGAATACACGGGACATTGTATCGATTAGGTAGAAGCTTCGAAAATTAGAAATAATAGCTTGACAGACTCAAGAATTCATTAGTTACACTCAATATATTTATATATTTTTAGAAAAACGTTTAAAAAAAATTCGTCACATTTTATTCGCAAAAAACACTGCATAGTGTCTATAATACAGGAACATTTCTTTGGCTTTGATGTTTTTCATTTTAATGGAACTTTTCTCTTCTTAACATTTTTTGTCATATTATTTCTGTTTTCTTCTCTTCTTTTCACATAAAATAATTAAAACATGCATTTTTAAAAGTGTTGTGTGACATTGGAAAAAATATATAGTTAATGAATAACGAAGCAGATTATCACAGACTAGAGAAAACAAATACTTATTCTATTATTAAATTGACAGTTAAATCTAGAGATTCTCTATTTATCAGATTTATTCAAGTGAAAAAATTATTTTCTGAAACTAGCGTAACCTAGGTAATAGAGAACATTTATCTAACTGCAGCTAGTTCCACCTAATTTTAAGCAAGATAAAATATTTCTTTTTAGCTAGATTAAACTACTCCGAAAAAATTTATTTTGCTTGAGATATAAACGTAAGACACTGTACCATAGGGATTTAAACTGAATGCATGAATCGAAATTTCTAATATTTTTTTCTCTCTCAGATTTTTCATAGCATATTTTTCTAAGATATATCGAACAGGTGATGAAATTCCTGAAACTGACTGATAGAGATTAAAATATAATCTATCTATGTAATTCGATAGAATTATCATTATATTCACAGTGAACACTTATCTGTACTGTAGGGCAAAATCCTTCGCGCTGAGACACGCTTGTTTTACCAACAAAAAAATGTTTAAGAGAGAAATCGTCAGAAGACCAAGTTACAAAGTTATACAGACTGCTATACATATAAAGATTCTACCATTACAAGTTTTAATATACTGAAACTTATAATTCCAGAATTGTTTTGTGTTCTTATGTCATCTTTCAAAATGAACTCAAGAAAAGTCGGCTATTTTACAAACTTTCTCTTAAATTACGAATGTTAGTCGTTAGATATACATTTTCGAACTATTAATGTATTTGTATGATGATTCGAAAGAGAGTTCGATATTTGTTCTATTGAACTTATCTAAGATTTGTTGAGTGACATCAGTGGAATATGTCTACAGATCATATTTCCTCTAAAACCCAAAACACGATAGAGAGTGACAAGAGAACAAGAAAGAGAGAATGTAATATTTTCGTGTCTGCTTTAAAGTAAAAAAAATCTAATATAGTGCTTATACAAAACAACATTAACAATGAAAATTTTATAGACGACGAGAACAATGAAATTGTTTACATATATTGAAGATTAAGAGTATTTTTAATGTTCATCTAAGATGTTAAACTTTTTTTTGCTAAGAGAACACTTTTTTGTTGAATTTGAATTTTGAAACGAAACAAGACAATCGTATAAAACACAGAACATCTACCTCGAATGTGTTGTGTGTTAGCCATTGAGTAGCTTGTTTATCGTTTTTTTCTTCATAAGAATATCATTCATCACTATATATGCAATTTAATACATATTTCATTTTCAGATTATGTTTAAAAGTTTATCTAAATCTATTATTCATCTATCTGCTTAATATATTCATTGATTCTAATAATTTCTTAGTTATGTTTAGTACTTATCATTATTTATCACAGTCATCATAATTCACTTGAATTTTTCAGTTATAAATTTCAGTCTTTTTGTTTTGCTTACCTCTCTCTTTACTTCGAATGCTTCGATCGTCATATCTATCATTAAGAAAAAAATAGTAAAATGGAAAGTAAGTGAACTTAGAAGAAGAAGGAGAAGATCATCTCTATTTCTCGCTTTTAGAATATCGAATACTTGGGAAAAAAGGAGAAGGAACATTTTCTGAAGTATTAAAATGTCAAAATGTGCGCGATGGAACATTTTGGGCGTGTAAAAAAATGAAACAATTGTATAAAAGGTATATTAATAGTAAAATTGATCTGTTTCTCATTCGTGAAGAACGTTTATCAATATTATTTTAAGTATGGAAGAAATTCAGCAAGTTCGAGAAATTCGAGTATTAAAACAGCTCAATGGACATCCGAATATCATTTTTTTACGTGAAATTATATTGTAAGCATGATAATTTCGACGTTAACAAAATATCTTAACACATTCTCGTCTCTCTTTTTGATTTTACAGTGACAAAAGATCTGGATGTTTATGCCTTATTTTTGAACTAATGACTATGAATCTTTACGAATATATTAGAGGTATTTAACTTCTGTAAACTCTTTCACTTCATCTTTTAACTCATTCTATTGTAGGACGTCAGAGATCACTATCCAATGAAACGGTGTGTAAATTTATGTACCAACTTCTAAAAGCTCTTGAATATATGCACAAGTAAGAGTTTTCATACATTCCCTTGTCCGCATACTTTTGACAAACTAAAATTTCTAACTTTTTAGACATGGATTTTTTCATCGTGATGTTAAACCAGAAAATATTTTAATTAAAGTAAGAAAATTTATTTATCTATCAATGAATGTCAGACGTTGTTGTTCGTGTTTAGGAAGAAACACTGAAATTAGCAGATTTTGGTTCTTGTCGGCAAATTGGATCAAAGCAACCATTCACAGAGTACATGTAAGTCAGAATAGTGCATGAATTCTTATCTATAAAGTATTTTCTGTTTCTCTCTTTGTTTAGCTCGACAAGATGGTATAGAGCGCCTGAATGTCTATTAACAGATGGATATTATCAAAATCCAATGGATATTTGGAGTTGTGGATGTGTAATGTTTGAAATTATAACGTAAGTAGAAAGTAACATACCTTCACAATCTTAGAGAACGTTGTCAGTTTTAATATGTTAACGTTTTAAATAATTTTGTCAGGTTGAGACCACTCTTTCCGGGTTCTAACGAGATAGATCAAATAAATAAAATTCATGAAGTACTCGGTACACCATCACATCCTGTTTTGGAAAAGTTTCAACAGTAAGTCAGGTATCTATCCTTGATTTAAACATTTTCTAATTTAATAGTATTTTTTTAGTCGAAATACAGCAGTTGATTTTAATTTTCCCTGGCGTCGTGGTCTGGGTATTGCTCGACATCTAACCCATTGTTCTTCCGATACAATAGATTTAATTAATCAATTATGCACATATGATCCTGATAATAGAATATCGGCTACATATGCACTACGCAATTCTTATTTCGATTCAATCAGGTAGAAATGTGATATATTTTATTATTTTAATTTCATTCATATTTTTGTATAAACTTTCAGAGGTCTAGAAGAACGAGAACAAAATGGAAAGAATCATCCATGGGAACGAAATATTCGTGTAACAAAAACAAGCGAAGATCATTATGCAAGGTCTGATTCCAGTAGTAGTCGAGCGTCTAGTATTGAAGAAAATATTTCTCCACGTTCACATGTACCCGAAGTAACAACGCAACTACTTAAGCCAGATTTTTCAAAAGTAAGTAGAAATATTTTACGCTTACTAAACGCTTAATTATCCGAAAAGAATTTTTATTGAAATATTTCATCACGCCATATACGGAAATTATCATATGGTTGAGTAGTATAGTAGCGATTATTAAATAGGAGAATCAATGGAACTATGAGTGTCGTAGAGTTTATAATATATAGTTTATTCAAATGTAATTAACAATTTAGTGTTAAATTCTTTCAGTTAATTCACCCACCAACCAAAGCTCAATCATTAATTGAAACACATGCACAACAATCAAGCATTAAAAAATCTCCTATACATCATCAATTCAACGATAAACATTCTAAACATAAACTAACATACCATAATCACAGTCATCATCACAATCATAGTAAATACACAAATGGAAATTCCTTATCTCCAACGAACTATTCTCTAACAAAAAACGGACCATTACCATTTTTACCTCGTATATCGGGTGCATCAGCATTTTCAAATTATTCAACAAATACTGGAAATTCATCATCTGTCGTATCTAAGGTAAATAATGCATTATATATAATGTGTATCAACTTTGGAGAAATAAAATTTTTTATTATTACTTTTTTATTCTATTCTAGACAAATTATCGTGGAAAAAATGTTGTAGGTTACTTTCCAATTATGTCCTATCGTTATAAAAAGTGAAGCAATGCATAATAGTACATGATTTTTGGTATTGTTGTTGCTGTTGTTGTATGTTTGTTACTAATATTTTATGAAATCATTGTTAATATTTTTTCATTTCTCTTTGTCCCTGTATATATATATTTGTAAAAAAACAGCAAAATGTTTTTTTTTGTTTTAACTCTCTTCTTTTTTTACGTTTCTATAATTCCCAAAGTAGACATCTAAATGATTCTTTAATTATGTGCAAAAAAAACGAAGGACATAGAAGACAATTCATTTTCTTTTGAAAAAAAGAAGACACGCTAGCAACAACAACAACAGTAGCCAAAAATGAATCAAAGCAAAATGTAAAAATACCTAACAACACGAATAGAGAGTAAAGTATATACAATAAAAAGCAAATATTTGATTTTAAACAGTGTGCACATACATACACACACACACACACACACACACATACACACACACGCGCGCGCAGACACACACGTTCATCAGATCAAAGACAACGAGATTAATGCTAAAAAGTAATTGTTGCTGCACAAATGATTTGTTTCTTCAACAACGATAAAAAATACATATTGAAGAAAGTAGACATCGAAAAATAAAAATTAACAAATAAATTATGTAATTGGTCACTGTTATTATGAAAGTGTTTGTTTTTCAGTTAACAATAATTATTAAAGCTCTTGCAGAGAGGCAGAAACATATACGCACTCACATACAAAAGAAAAGAAACGACTAGATGTAGAATTTATTGAAAAACAAAAAAAAAAAGAAGAGAAACTTAAGATTTAAAATTTGAAAAATCAATACGTAGTTGAATAGTGGGTGCTAGTTGAATATGTCCATATTGTGTACCTGTTCCACCATTTAGTGCTGTTGAACGTTGTTGTTGATTCGTTTCATTCTCTTGTTTTTGTTGTTGTTGACGTTTGATGGAAGACTCTAGTTTTGTACGTAACTCAGGAATTACTTGTAAAATTTGACGAAATTCATTTGAATAGAGCGGAACAAGACACTGAATACGTTCGAGAGAGTAAGATATTAAATCTTTATTATTAGTAGAAGATTTATCATCAATATTTGATGGTAAAACAGAAATAAATAATGGTATGATAATTGACGCCAAACGAAGACCTGAAACGAAAAGATATTTACTCTCTTGTTTGAAGTAAATAAAGAAAAAAAAGATTAGTCATTCGATTACATATCTAACAATGCCACTATTGATATTTAGTTGGACTGCAGTGCACGTCAAAAGTCTCGCACCACTTTTTGGTTTTGAGTCGTGTATTATAACTACACAACATTAATTTAATTTGATTATATACCTGTATAGTAGAGGTCGAGTACTATATATATCTATACATCTGTTTAATACGAAAAACGCCTGAATATAAAAAAAAATAAAGTTCAGTTCTAAGAAAAAAATGACATAAAAAAAGACAAAATGGTATTATTATAGGATACTTTCATATGCAGTCAACCACAAAAAAACGCAAAATATTCAGAAAACTTTTCATTTTATTTGACTTTGCAGAGCTTTTTCCGCTGATCATTTTGGATTTCATTGAGAAATGACGGTATTATAGCCAAAATATTAAACACTGTGAAATACCGCCCCTAGTCGAGACTCCCGGCAAAACTCCCACGGGACTCCTGTCACGAGGTCCTGCAGGATCAGGAGGAACTTTCCTAGGAGTCAGGTGGGACTTTCAAGGGATTTCTCAGGACTCCTGAAGACTCCCGTGGGACTTCTGTGGAGCTTTCGAGTCCTGCGGGAGTCCAACGAAAGTCCTC